>MDKH01018946.1:0-32834 GCA_005239495.1 Nicotiana undulata
TATGGTGCCCCTAAGTTGTCAGTTGGGGACTTTAGAGTTTCAAATTTACTCCCGATGGATCTGGGAGTAACCACACCAATCCAATAAAAAAAAGAGTGGGGATAATTTATTCATTCTTGAGGAGGAGGAGAACTGGCTTCTTCTTCTGAAGGAACGCCAGATGCTTCCTGGGCTTCATCAGCTGGAGAAAGTTTAAGACCCCGCTGGGTCTTCTCCATAGCTTCTTCGGATTTAGCAATCTCAGCAGCAAGGTCAAATCCCTCTCAGCCCATTTCTATCAACGTATCATGGCGAGCACTCATGTATGCCCAACTTACGTCGACGGCTGTCGTCTCTTCAAGTTCGCCATAATCCTTTGACCATGCCTGAATCTCAGCCTTCAAGCTATCATTCTCAGCTTCAGCGGCTTCAAGGACAACCTTCAAAGGAGCAATTGATTCCTCTAGAGTCTGAACTTTCACCTGGACTTCACGGAGATCCTCTTGAGTCTGAGAGAGGTTCCACACAAGTTCACCGGAGTATTCCTCTTTTTGTCCCAGCATATGCTTCAAGTTCCTGATTTCCTCTGTAGCCTTTGACAATTGCTCAGCAAATGTAGACTCGAGAACAACTTTGTCCTTGTTAACCTGGCTGCAGGAAGCTCTTTCCACTGCCAATTCTGCTGTGACAATCTTCAGCTGCTCCTTCAAGGTATCTCTCTCATCCTCTAAAGCATCCATTTCTATTCGAAGACTATCATATTGTGCCTTTGAATCCTCAAGCTCACGTAGCTCTTTCAACTCGTTCTCTGAGTTCGAAATTCTCTTCATAAGCTCTAAGCCAATAAGGTGCGTCTGCAAAAACAGCAAAACAATCAAACGTGTTAAACTTTTATTCAAAGAAAATTGAGCATACAAAAGTGTTCTTTCAAAAGCATACCTTTAAAGAATTATGCACCACTTCGTTGGCCCAAGTAAGAGTTGAGTGGCTGTCAAGTTTGGCCCTCTCTTCAGAGCCGATTAAAGGCTTGAGCCATACTTCAGGCTCACCAGTCTTCTTGAAAAGACTTCCACCGGCTGGAACCTCAATTACAACCCTCTGCATCTCCCTGCTGGAAGACCCTACTTCTACAAAAGAAGGCATGGAAGAAGGAACGGAGGGGATAGCGACATACACGAATGAGAAAGGAGTCAAAGGAGCCACGGGCACATCAATAGAAACGGATGGATGAGAAGCTGAGGAAATAATAGGTACAGATGGAGGAGCAACAGCAAAATCGGGAAAAATGGTAGCTAGCGGAAAATTATCAGGGTTAAGTTCAAACCCTTCATGGAAAAGACGCTCGGCAGGATCTCGAACCAGGGACTAAGACTCGTCCCGGGAAAAAGAGGGCTGGATTGCCAACACGGAAGGAAAAGGCCCAGGAGCAGACTCATCATCTGAAACTGCTCGCCTTCTTCTCGACCGGTGCACTAAAGCACCCTCTCTTTCATATTCATCTTCCCCTCCAGAACGAGGATCACGAACTTTCCTCTTAGAAGAACTGACTAAAATCTTCTGAGCATGAGATAATGACATCTTTGGAAGTGATGAACCAGGTGCCCCACGGGTAGAAAACCCTATCGAAAGAAGGAAAGAGTTAACAAAAAGAACTCAGGTAAAGTAGGAAGTGAGAAAAAATCCACTTACCGTGGGTCTTGACAATCCAATTGAACTTCATGGAAAAGAACTTCCAAGACCTTTCTTCGACAGGAGATGTGGATAACATTTTTTCTACCCAACTTCGAATATCGGAGACATTATCGACGGTATTCATAGTTGTTGAAAAATAAGAGAAAAACAGTTGCGGTACTAAAAATGCAATTTAACTTTATGTAAAGAAAACAGGTACGAACTAAAGTACTTACATGCACGGTTCCACTTCTCTGGGAAGGGAAGATTGTTTTCACCCACTAAAATAGCAGTGGGAATGGCAACGTACCTAAGGTACCAACCTCTATCCTTGTCATCACCAGGGGTTACCAAAACTCTCTTACTCCGAGCAGCCAGAGTAAAAACCCTATGACGAAATAGAGCAGGTGAATACAGATGAATCAAATGATGAAAGGTTAAAGGAACAGAAACTTTAGAAGCCAAAACTCTCAGGCAAGCACCAACACGCCACACTAAAGGACCGACTTGTCCTAGGCATATATTGAAAAAATGGCAAAACTCAATAATAACAGGGTCGATGGGAGGTGGAAATCCTAGTGTAAAAGGATAAATGTAGACATACGAAAAAACTCGTCTTGTAAAACGTGATCCTTTGGTTATTATTTGGCACAAGAATGGGAACGTTAGACTCCCAAGAGCATTCCCTACGGATAAGAGGAATATGACCTACAGTAATAATGGTCGCATACTTCTCTACACTATCTAGAGAAGAAGCCTGTTCGACGATAGGAGAATTTTCCCTTGGGAAGATTATCTCAGCAGGAATGATTTCGTCAACTTTTGGTTCACGAATATCATCCTTACTCTTAGAAGCAGATTGAGAAGACCTAGCTCTAGGAGACAGTAAAGATCTAGCGGAAGGAGGAGAAACCAAAGGGGAAGAAGAACCCCTAGTGGAGGAAGATCCTAAACTCCTCAATCGGCCACCTCTCCGGATCCTAGATGGAGCAGAAGAAGATGCCAAAGTTTCAACATTGATAACCTTTTTAGGTTGACCAGATGAAGACATATTTATGCAAGCTAAGGAAATTTCTTCACCAAGGAAAAATCAAATTATAGAAGTGTTTCGTGAAAGAGAAGGAAAGAAGACAACTATTTATACCTAATGGCAACCGTCAAAACATGGAAAAATAATGATGGAAAGTCATAATTAAGGGTGTCACTTCAGGACTGATGCGGCTGCAAAAACGCCTTAAAAAGCGCCGAAATGTTGCAAAGCCAATCAAAGACAGACACGTGGAAGGAGCATTAAATGGAAGTGATGCACGACGAATGCGTTCAAGAAAGGATACAATGTTTCGGAACAAAGCGGCGGCAAAATATTCCCGCCATAAATACGTATCCACTTACCAAGTATTATACGTCAAATACATGGCAAGTGGGGGGACTATCTGTATTGGTAAATAAAAAAATAGCTTTACACGTAAGCAAAATCTGGATGACCCAGCCAATTATGTGGCCCAAAGAAAACAGCACATGCGGAGGTAAAGATACACGGAGGCACGGGATAAAAGAGATACGATCAGCATATTGTTTAATATAACAGCCACGAGAAGATTATCGAGGAATAAGAGACACGGTCGAAATAAATCTAGACAAAGCAACAAGCAGGTACGAGATTAACTCAACATGCACGGAATTGATTCATCAACCACGAGTGTATCAGCTACGAGAAACCTAATGAAGAAGAAGAGATGCGGTCATAGAGCACCCAAACGAAGCCACGGGTAAGATTCGACAATCAACAGTTAATGACTCACACATTACGTAATTCCTAAAATAACAGTTATGATTCACCTTTGTAACGCCTCATTAATGCAATAATTAGTCATTAATGAGAAATCATTACAGGAATCAAAACGTTGTACTAGAAAAATCCCTCTATAAAAGGGAAGAAATGTAACAAACAAGATCATCTGAATTCTAGAATACAAACTACTTTACTTCTTGCACTCTATATTGCTATCAATTTACTATTTCTTTATTCGTTATTTTATTCATTAGATTATCAGTAACCCGAGTTTATCTTAAAATAGCTTTGGTCAAGAAATCTTATTCTTTGGTTAAAATATATATATATATATATGTATTTTGAAAAGTATTTGTCTTGCAGAAAAGAGATATTTGAAAAAAAGCAGTATTTGGGAAAGTATATTTGAACAAATGATATTTGAAAGGGCAGTATTTGGGGAAGTATATTTTGACAAATGATATTTGGAAAAGTAGTATTTGGGAAAGTATATTTGGACAAATGATATTTGGAAAAGCAGTATTTGGGAAATTTGAGCAAATGATATTTGAAAAAGCAGTATTTGGGAAAGTATATTTGAACATCACGTATTTTGAAGGAACTATGCTTTAAGGATTCCTCTTTATAAAGATATAAATATACATTCATAAAGAAAATTGTTCAAGGAAGATTTCTCTTCCCTATTTTCAGAACAATTATAACCTTAAGGTTTTCAATATAAAATCACGATTTGAAGGTTTTCACTCTAACTTTTGACCAGCTTTACTGAGTTTATTAGCTAAGGCCTGAGGTGAATGAATTGATGTTGTGCTGAGTTGCTAGTGCTCTATTGGGTTATGATTCCCGACATTTGGTTTGCATCCCTTCTATTCTCTTTGATATTTCATTATACTGTCAGTTGACCTAATTGCTGAATTCTCTTCCGCATTACCCTATCGTACTGTTAATTTTATCAAAAAATCTTTAGATAAATATTTTGTTTTCGCCATTATTAATTATGTCTTTTTACTTATTAGACCAGTGGGTGTTTGGACTAGTCCTCGTCACTACTTCACCGAGGTTAGTCTTGATACTTACTGGGCACCGCTGTGGTGTGCTCATACTACTCTTCTGTGCATTTTTGTTTTGCATAGATCCAGGTATTGATTGTTGCTAGTTGTGTGGATCTTTGCTGAGGAGACTCAAGGTAAACCTGTTGCTGCGTTCGCAGGCTTCGGAGTCACCTTCCTGTTATTTCAACTGTACTTACTCTTTCTAGACAGTTGTACTTAGATTCCGTAGAAAAAATTCATAGAGCTTATGACTTGTATTTAAAATTCTGTCAAGATTTCATATCGAGACTGTTATATTTCCTTTATTATTATTGTTGTTCAATGAAACGCTAGGCTTACCTAGTCCCTAAGACTAGGTGCCATCACAGTACCCAACGGAGGGAAAATTGGGTCGTGACACTTTTCATAAGCTCTAAGCCAATAAGGTGCATCTATAAAAAATAACGATAAAACAGTTAAACAAGGTAAACTGTTTAGACATGGGAAGATGTACATATGTAAGAATAAGCTACAATGTACCTTCAAAGAAGAATGCACCACTTCATTGGCCCACGTAAGAGCTGTATGGCTGGCAAGTTTGGTTTTCTCTTCAGGACCTATCAGAGATTTAAGCCACACCTCAGGCTCGCCCGTCTTTTTGAAAAGACTCCCTTTAGCAGGAACCTCAATTACAACCCTCCGCATCTCCTTGCTGGAAGACCCTACTTCCCCAATGGAAGGCATGGAAGCAAGAACGGAGGGAGCAGCAACATAAATAGACGGTCCAGGAATTGAAGGAGCCACGGGCATAATAGTAGGCACGGAAGAATCAGTAATTGAAGAAACCATGGGTAGGGAAACGGCAGAAGCCATAACGGCTAGAGGAGCGGGAACATCGGAGACACAAGGAACCGACAAAACTTCTTCTCTTGAAGAGTCGGGGAAAACAACATCTAAGGGAACATCATCAGGAGCGAGATCAAAACCTTCATGAAACAAATACTCGACAGAATCATGGACTGGGGACTTTGAATCATTTTCAAAAGATGAGGGTCTACCTGCAGACACGGAAGAAAGAATCTTGGGGGTAGACTCGTCGTCCAAAACCACCCGCCTTCTTCGTAACCGGTGTACTAAAGCACCCTCTCTCTCTTCTTCTTCCTCCTCAGAACGGGGATCACCAACTTTTCTCTTTAAGGAAGATGAGCTAGCAAGGATATTTTGAGCCTGAGTAAAAGACATCTTCAGGATAGATGAAGCAGACACCCCACGGACAGAAAACCCTGTCAAAAAGGGAAAAGTTAAACGAGAATAAAAGTAGGTTCGAGTAAGACAGGAAGTAAGAAAAAATCCACTTACCATGGGACTTTACAAGCCAACAGTACTTCCCCGCGAAGTACTTCCAGGACCTTTCTTCAACAGGAGCGGCAGACAATATTTCTTCTACCCAATAATGAATACCGGAGACATTCTCAACAGTATTCATGATTGCTGAAAAGGAAAAAAATAGATACGACGTTAATAACACAATTTAAGTCTAATGAAAGAAGAAAATAGATGCGAACCAAAAAAGTACTCACGTGCACAGTTCCACTTCTCAGGGAAGGGAAGATTCTCTTCACCCACCAAACCAGCAGTGGGGACAGCAACATACCGGAGGTACCAACCTCTGTCTTTATCATCACTAGGGGTAACTAACACTCTTTTACTCCAAGCAGCTAGAGTAAAAACCCTTGACGAAACAAGACAGGAGAATATAAATGAATAAGTTGATTGAAAGTAAAGGGAACTGAAGCTAAAGAAGCCAAAACTCTCAGACACGCGACAACTCGCCACACCAGCGGACCAACTTGTCCCAAACAAATATTGAAAAAACGGCAAAACTCGATGATAACTGGATCAATGGGAGGTCTAAACCCTAAGGTAAAAGGATACGTATAAACAAAAGGAATAACCAGTCTTATAAGACGTTATCCTTTTATTACTATTCGGGACATAAACAAGGAAATCAGGCCCCCAAGAACACTCTCTACGAACAAGAGGAGCGTGACCTTCAGTTATAATGGTTGGATACATCTCCACACTATCTAGAGAAGTAGACTGGTCTACAAGAACTGGGTTTTCCCTAGTAAAGACAAACTCGGCAGGAATAATCTCATCAACTTTGGGTTCACGAAGATGATCATCTTTACCTCTAGACGAAGAATGAGAAGATCTAGCCCTAGGAGAAAGCAAAGACCTAGCGGAAGGAGGAGAAACTATTGGGGAAGAAGAACCCCTAGAAGGAGTAAATCCTATATTCCTTAGCCTACCTCCTCTCCGACTCCTAATTGGAGCAGAAGAAGATACGGGATTTTCCACATCTATTACCTTCTTGGGTTGATTCGATGAAGACATACTTACAGAAGCAATGGAAAATTCTTTACAAGAAAAGAGGCAAGTTATAAAATGTTTCGTGGAAGTAAAGAAAGGATAAAGAGTATTTATAGCTAAAGACAACCGCCGAAACATGGAAAAATAATGATGGAAAGTCATGATTAAAAGTGTCACTTCGAGACTGACGCAGCCGCAAAAAGCCCTAATAAGCACCGAGTCTTTGTAGAGCCAGTCAGAATTGGACACGTAGAAGGAGCATTAAATGGAAGTGACAAACGACGCTTGTGTTCATAGAAAGATACAATGTTTCAGAGAAAAACGGCAGAAAAATATTCCTGCCATAAATATGCATCCACTTACCAAATATTAATCGACAAATATATGGTAAGTGGGGGGACTATATGTATTGTAAAAAAGAGTCTCACACGTAAGCAGATTCTTGACAACTCAGATAGTTATGTGGACCAAGGAAAACGCAACAGATAGATTTGATTCTATAAAGAGGTACGAGACAAAAAGGCACGGTCAATAAACCCACGAGTTCATCAACCACGGGAAACTTAATGACAAAGAAGAGATTCGGTCATAGTGAACCTAGACGAAGTTGCGGGCAGATTCGAGAATCAACAGTTAATGACTTATACGTTACATAATTCCTATACAACAATTACGATTATCCTTTGCAACGCCTCATTACTGTAATAATCAGCCATTAATGAGCAATCATGGCAGGAACCAAACGTTACACTAGGAAACCCCTATTTAACGGGAAGAAACGTAATCCATAAGGGGATCTAAATTCTCGTATATAATCGACTTTACTTTTTGCATACTGTAGTGTTGTTCATTACTTTATTTGTCGTATTACTTTCTTGATTATCAGTAACCCACGTTCATCCTAAATAACATTGGTCAAGGAATCTAATTCTTTGGTTAAATAGAAATATGTGCATGAAATGAGAGATGAGATGATTGATAAAATTTGAATGTCTTGAGTAAGACGGCCTAGCCGATCGGGTCGTGATCAGACGTCATGCCGCACTCATGGTGGTACTGTGCTATGAACTGAATTGGAATTGAAACAGGAATTTGTATTATGGATACATGTCTCCAAGGGAGACGACCTAGTCGATCGGGTCGTGATCAGACTCCGTATAAAAGTACGGTTGTAGTGTGAATGATAAGATGATAATTCTAGTGATGGCCAAGTTAAATTGTATTGATTTCTCTTGATGGCTTAAGTGATTTCCTATTTGATGATTGAGTTGTTGCATATGTTCTCTTTGATTTAATGATTAACTTTCCTTGCATTTTATTGATTTGTTTTCTTTTCTAAGAAGATAGTGTTTAAGTTATGCATACTAGTACTATTCGATGGTACTAATGCCCCTTTTGCCGGAGGCGCTACATCTTTGAATGGATGTAGGTGATCCCTTAGCAGATAGTACCGGTCGCAGCTAGCAGTATTTCCCCTCCTCAGTAACTTTGGTGAGCCCCCTTCTCTTCCAGGGGATGATGGTGTACTTCTATTGTTTTTATGTTACACGCTAAGGTATAGTCGGGGCCTTGTCCCCGGAGTTTGTCACAATTATCTTTTGTATCTATAGAAGGCTTTGTAGACATTGTTGTGGGTCGTGTAAGGGTTTTAGGGAAAGTCTGTGGATTGTGTTTATGCTTTGGATTTCTGTTTCACAAAAATTGTAATGTACTTGTACTTTAAACTTATCAGTGATGAACTTAATGAATCGGCTAGTAACGCACTTGTAGTTACCCATTGTCTAATTGATGAAATCATGTTTCCTCTTGATCGCAAGTGAGTCGGGTAGATGGCGTCTAGCAGGCTTGCTCGGTCGGGTTGACTTGGTTGAGCACTGGTCGCGTCCCTCAGATTTTGGGCATGACAGAACACTTATCCAAAGCTGAGTGGAAAATCTCCTCTCCAAAGTCGCCCAATCTGAGCTCCAAAGTCCAAAAATGAAGATAGAAACCAAATACCTCGAATTATAGGTTCTGCCCTGCGATATCCGAATTTGCGGACAATTCATCGCACTTGCGACCATCGCTTTTGCGAAAAAACATCGCATATGCAAAACATCGCCTTGCCCAACAACCCCTGCACCTGTGGTATCAAACTACGCATCTGCGAAGACACTCGCTCCTGCGCATCCGCTCGACGCACCTGCACTCTTTTCTCCGCTTCTGCGGGCCTCCTCATCCAGCTCTCATCTCGCATCTGCAACGCCTTTGTCGCTTCGGCGGCCATTACACCTACGCAATACCAATCACAGGTGCGGAACACCAGAACCAGCATGTGCAACATTGAAGAAAATGATCCAAAATCAATCTAAAACACGCTTGAGCCCCTCGAGACCCCGATCAATCGTACCCACAAGTCGCATAACATAACATGAACCTACTCGAGGCTTCAAAACACACATTAAAACATCAAAACGATGAATCACACCTCAAATCAAAATCTATGAACTTTAAACTTTCCAATTTCCAAAACACGCGTCGAAACGTATCAAAGCATCCCGGAATGAACTCAAAATTTGCACACAAGTCCCAAATGACATGACAAAGCTAGTCAAATTCCTAGAACCACAATACGACTATGACATCCTCAAAATCAACTTTCGGTCAAACTTGTGAACTTTCCAAACCTTCCAATTTCCAATAGTTTGCCAACTTGTGCCGAAACACTCTAGAAACATCCAAATGTAAATCCGGGCATACGCCCTAGTCCAAAATCACCATACGGAGCTAACGGAACCATCAAAAACCCCATTTCGGGGTCAAATTCCCAAAAAGTCAAACTTTGTCAACTCTTTCAAATTAAAGCCTCAACCATGAAATTCATTCTTCCAAACTGATTCTGAATAACCTGAAAACCAAAATCAACGATTCACATAAGTCATAATACATCACACGGAGCTACTCACGCCCTCAAACTACCAAGCGGAGTGTAATTGCTCAAAACGACCGGTTGGGTCGTTACACAAACTAAGATAATGAAATAAACTGATAAAGCTTATAGTAACTCCAAAAAAGATCATCAATAACAAAATCCCCAAAAAAGGTGAAAGTGAGTCGTATGCTCTAAAGAATGTACTAAAATCCTTAATACAACATGGTTAGATAATAGGATAAACAATAGTAAAGGAAATAACAGAGGGTGACTACGAGTCCTGCAAGCGCCGAAAAGGTATACCCTGAAGTCTGCACAAAAATGTGCAGAAGCGTAGCATGAGTACACCACAATGGTATCCAACAAGTATCAAGTCGACCCTTGGTAGAGTTGTGATGAGGTCAGGTCAAGGCACCTACTAGGACAAAATAACTGAACAGAGTATAATATAGTCTAATGAAGCAAAGAAATGAATGACAACAAAGAAGTACAATAATGTAGGCTAACTACGGATTATAAAGCAATAAAGGGTACAAGGAGTGAACACATGATAAGAACAATAAGAAATCAAATACGGGAAAATACAAGTAAGACAAATGAAGAAACAATAAGACTTGTTCAACCAACAAGCCTTTTTAACATAGAATGTACAACAAGAATCACAACCTAGGTACCACACCACATAATCTCTTTTCACAAGTAACAATCACAATCTTCCTTGTATCACTGCGTGAGCCTAGCATTTATTTTTAAAAATATTTTTTCCGAAATAGCTACACTCATTTTAGCCCCCTTATTTCAATGCGTGGCTCCAAATAATACCCTTACTAGCAACACACGTATAAGTCCTACCTTATCTCACTGCATGTGTATCAACTCCTATCGTTATACAACCGCATGTGTATCAATGTCACAATACAATAATCAATTAGCACCACACGTGCACATATGCCACAACACCTGCCAAAATCAACAATACAAATATTACCAAAACATATAGCCCACGGCTCAACCACGATGGGAATAAGAATCTCAATAATAATAGAATGAATGGGAAACACTGAACGAGGAAGATATCTTAATAATCAACAACTTCAACCTCAAACAACTCAAAATGAAGGTGTTCCCACGAATTGTCAACTTTAAATAAGAGTAATTCAAAAATATAAGAGGTAACAAGACAATAAGAGAGGTAACAACTTCAACTAAACCATATAGGAGCAAGGTACTTACCTTAATTAGGCCAAATCATTCCCTAAATATAGCTTTACCCTAGAAACTCTCCTCCACACGGCTCAAATGGAATGGTTGTAGGTGAAAATTCCCTCTTCAACTCGCCTCCTACCGAGTCCAGGGTTCTTAGGTATTAAAATGAGGCCTAAATCTCGACTCCCAACCATTTTGATCAGTTGCGCATATCGCAAATGAGACCTTGAGTTCGCATTTGCGAATCCCCTCAATTGCGGAACAAAAAACGAAATTACAAACCCTGACATCCTCCACAGATGTCACATTTGCGACAAAGGCTTCACAATTGCGAATCGGTCTTCCTCGCAAAAGCGACCAAATGGTCGCAAATGCGACCCAACCTAGGCCGAACAATTTTGGAAAATGCGAAAGGAGGAGTCATATTTGTGATATTGTACCTCTTCTGCCCTCTTCGCAATTGCAATGACGGTGCTCCCAATTGCGACAGCTACAACATCAGCACAACAACAACCTAAAAATTAGTTCAATCCAATCTGAAATGCGTCCTAAACACACCCGAGACCTCGGGGATCCAAACTAAAAATATTATACGAACTCACTCACGCAATCAAAACACCAAAATAACATCTAGAACCATGAATCAGACATCGAAGCGCATGAAATTCAAAGAAAAGTTTAAGAACCTCTAGAATTGTAACCAAGCATCTCAGAGACCTATCAAACAAACTCCGAATGACACCAAATTTTCAAACAGGTTCGAACTAGGAAAACGGACCCATTCCAAGTCCAAAATCCAAACTTCAAACCCGATAGCAAAAAATTCAACCTACGGTGAAACTTGGGATAACTATTAAACCTCAAATTGCCAACTTTCGGCGAAACAAGTCAACTCAACCTAGGGACCTCCGAATGAGATTTCAAGCATATTCCCAAGTCCAAATTCAGAATACAAACCTATCAGAGCCATCAAAACACTGCTCTGAGGTTGTTTTCACAAAAGTCAAACTTTAGCCAATATTTCTAACTTAGACTTCAAGAGAAGAACCAACGGGTCCAAATCAACCCAAAATCTTCCCAGAACAAATCTAACCAACCACACAATTAATAAAACCACAAATACACATGCGTGAAGCATCAAAGGGGTAACTAGGCATAGATATACAAAATTACAGATCGGATCGTTACATTATTGAACCTGATAATTTCTACTTTCGTGATGTATTTTCCTAATTTGAGCTTTAATAGCACACATTGCACATGCTTACACCTTGGCGTGTCAATTATACCATTCCACGATTATGAAATTTGATGCTCATTGATCTTATACATGTATTCTTACATATATGCTTTCTGTATGATATGGACTAGATAGTAGCTTATGACCACATCAGGCGGATTGTGGTATTGAGCATGTGACCATGATGGGTGGATTGTGATCCAATGCATGTGACCACGTCGAGCGGATTTTAATATCGATCATATGACCACGCTGGGCAGATCGTGATATTATGCATGTGACCACGCAAGGCAAATTCATGACTTGATCAAGACTTGATCATAATATTGTCTCTACTTGTCGGAACTGTATAGGTGATTAGCGAGTATCATTTATAATTCTTACTTCTATTACCTCACTGAGGTTAGTTATGATACTTGTAGAGTACATGTGGTCGGTTGAACTCATACTACACTTATGCACCTTGCGTGTAGATCTTGGAGATGAGATGATGTGGATGACGGGAGCTATCACTGAAGATGTACCTACTTTCTAGATATAGCTACCACTTGTTCTTGGTAGATTTAGATTTGTAACTTGTTTTTGTATATTCCAAATAGATATTGTATTTATTTTTATACCAACATTGTAAATCTAAGTCTTAGAGGCCCATGACTTGTACCACCAATCCTTGGGATATTGAAAGAAAATTTTAGTTATTTCATTTATTGATTTCTTATAATTTTATTAGAATTGGGTTGACTATTTTTTTGTCTTACCTAGAGGGCTGGGTTAGGTGCTATCACGACTAGGTAGATTTTGGATCGTGACAAAAGCTAATGGCGTAATTGTATAAGGTGTTCCAGTTGGAAGAGCAGACGACATGATCCATATTCTAGTTGGCGGAGCTATTGGATGAGTCAAGTTGTATCGGAGGAGTCATCATTTCGATAGCTCCTCTGATTTTGATTGCAAGCTTGACTTAGTGCCATCAGTTTGGTTTTCGACAATCCTGCATTCAAAGAGAAATTCCTAGTTAGGGAGGGGCATTGATTTGTGTTAACTATGAACTTGTCCTTGTACTTTGATTTCTTCATGCTCCCTTTATGACTATGATGAATTATGTTGTGAGAAATGGCAGGTGGAAAAGTAGGACAAGCACTTTTAAAATATGATTTTGAGAATTATTTATGTTTCTATATTTATGATAAATTTCATTGTCGAATTATGAAATTTTTGAAAACCACTAACCTTCTCCACTTTGAAAATCTTGTCTGGGTAGTGATCTTTGCGTAGTGTGCCTTGCTATCGATTCCTCCTTCCAAACATGTCTCAGATGACGAAGTCACTTTGATGACGATATTGCATCCTAATCTAAATAATACATTACAAATGAAAGTATTTCCTCGGGAACTAACTGAACATTATTAGGTTGCCTACGTACCCTGAATTAATAAATTATGATCATAGTTTTAGGGTACAAATAAAAGAAAAGTATTTGTATACGGTCAATACCGGGGACCCCGATATCGAGGCCTCTATGGCATTCCAAGCCCGATCTCGAGAGGCTCGAAGTAAAGTCTGAAGTTCGACCCCAAAGTGCATACCTCGAGAAAGTATATCTGTAAAGACCCGTAAAATTTCTGACTAAAAACGATGTGCGGATAGGTCCCCATGTTGATATAACTGTAAAAATTCTTAAACGGACCTCTTTGGAGCGAAAAGTACCCCAGGACTTAAAAGATAGAATGTTCCAAAATTGCGCGGATCAGCGGTCCACTATGCGATCGCAGATCATGTATGCGGACCGCATAGTGGTCGCATACCTGGGCAGTTGTTGTCCATTTTGAGGGCAGCTATGCGACCCATAATGCGATCGCATTTCATGAAATTCCGCATAGTTGTCGCATTCATGCACCTATATTTTTGCATAAAGGAGTTATGCGGCGCACTATGAGATTGCATAACAAGTATGTGGACCGCATAACAGGAATGCGATCGCATTCCTGATCGCATACTTGCTTCGGGACTTCTAATTTCTAATTTTAAAACCCCACCCCCAGCTTAATAAAACACACATCTCTTTCATTTTAACGACTATCTGAATAGAATAGAGAGAAGTGAGAGTGGGTTCTAGTGAGAGAAAGTCACCATCTCCACCAAATTGATCCTCCATCTATACTCAGGCCTGGAATTAATCGAGTAGTCGTCATCTTCTTCACCATAAGAGGTAAGTTTCCACCCCATTTCCCTTAATTCGCAGATTATAGTTAAAACGGAACACACATAGGTTAGTTCTTGAAGATGAGATATAAAGACCTTGCATGCATGTGATTAATTTACCATAATCTAGTAAAGGGAAGTAGGTTAGAGTGATCTTCCACTAAAAATGGATTATGAAATCTATTGGAACACATAGTGTTTGATAAAATGTCCAAATGAGTTCAAGTCATGTTCATGGTTCCTAATTCTAAGTTTAAATGTGTCACATTGTGAATTAGATTGAAGGTGCTAGAAGGTCCAGTGATTCGAGGTGGAAATTAAGGAAAAATCCCTACTCGAGGTACATATGGCTAACTCTAGTCCTCATAAGATAAACCTGTTTGTGCTCACTTTCCGGGTAGGATTCTCTTGATGATTATCTGTGGAAATTTATATGTTCTATGTGCCTAATTGAGAAATTTTTGCCTCTATGTTGTTACCTGTAACTACCATGTTGTTATACTAATTGAGCATATAGATTGTGGTTGCCATGTTTCCCTCTTTTACTATGTGTTCTATCCTCTCATGTGATGGGTGTAGAAAATGTGAAAGGTTGGAGTGATATGAAATATGAATAAAGATTGGTAATGATATGAAATATGAATCAAGGGGTTGAATTGATATGAAACATGAATTAATGGATTGGGTTGTTATGGAATATGGATTAAAGGATGGATTGTTGTGAAATACGAATCAAAGGATTCTAAAGATATGAAAGATGAATCAAAGAATGATATGTGTTGGGGATCGAAAAGGTTAAAACTGATAAAAGTGATCTAAAATATCCATGTCCAGGAGAATGTCCTAGGGGTGAGATGGCCTATCCGATCGGGCTGGGATCGGACTCCATGCCGTACACATGGATGACTTGATATTGTGATATGATGATGATTATTGTCCTCACTGTTTTAGTTGAGATGGCCTAGCCGATCGGCAGAGATCAGACTCCGTGTGCAGTGCACATGCCACGGTGTTAGCCTAGCCGATTCGGGCAGAGATCGGACTCCGTGTGAACAAGCCACGGTGGTGATATGAGATGTGACGATATTCGGACCTCACCTAGGATGGTTTAGCCGATCGGGCAGAGATCGGACTCTGTGTGACAACAACACGGTGGATCAGTAAGAATAATAACAAGATGAAACTTAAAAGAACATAATCCAAAAGATGGCAAAACGGGATGAGGGATGTGTAACTTTTTGCTTGTGTTTTCCCTCGCTTCGGTGTATTGTTGTGTGATGTCTCTATTTGTGTTTGACTGTTGATATTTATCCTATTTAGAGTAGGTTTGTTCATACGTACTAGTACTATTCAATGGTACTAACGTCCCTTTTGTCGGGGGCGCTACATCTCTTAAATGGATGTAGGTGGTTCTGTAGCAGGTAGCGCTGATCGCCGATAGTGGTGCATTCCCTTCAACCCTTCAGCAGTTCTAGTGAGCCCCACTTCCTCCAAGGGTTGTGTGTAGTCCATGTTGACTTCTTTGTATATGTCGTTTCTTTTGAGGTATAGCCGGGGCCTTGTTGCAGGCAAGTCCATGTGCATTTCTCCGTACTCTTAGAGGCTCCGTAGAAATTATGTGGGTTGTAAATATATTTTGGGTAGTTGTTGTACTTACCCGTACTCGTGATCCCGTATCGGGAAGGTTTTATTTAGCATGTATGTTTTGGGAATATCTAATGTTGAAAAGTTAAAAGAGGAAAATGGACTTTATGTTGTGATCACACACTTTTAATTTTGTCTTGCAATATCATATGAATAATGTCTGCTATAACCACGGGGAAACGCGTCGGGTAGGAAAGGAAAATCAGTTTCGCTTGACCGGGTTCATTTGGTTAGGCGCTGGTCTCGTCCCTAAATTTTAGGGCGTGACAATATCGAAGGCCCATCGCGTCCTACCTCGAAGCAATGTAAAATCGATGATCGTTATGGAAAAGTGGGAATATCCCAAGGACACATGGTTAGAGCTGATAAGATCTGCAAGAGATGGTACAAGTCCATACTAGGCCGTTATATAGCTGTACCAATAGCATTCTTTGTCATAATTAGACATGTACTATGTTGGGATTTTTCCCTCCTATATAAAGGGGACCCCAATCATTTTTGTAGATACAACATTCACTGCAATAGAACATTCTCTTCTTTTTTCGTTTAACGTGCTCAACACTGTCTCTCAACTTTATTATTCTTCATTTATTATTCTTCATTTACTGCTATTATCTGACCTCGAGGTACCCGATTCCAGTAAGATTGAGGCCCCCAGTTTTGTGACAGCATTGGTTTGGATATCACATTTTCCTTACTTACACCCTTTATATCTTGATTATTAACTAGTATTAGAATAAATTACCTATTTTTAGAATCACAAATCAAATATAATTATTAACACCATTTTAAAGGTAAACAGTATTGAAGTGATCGGGCATGACTCGGGCTACCTACGCATCCAAGTTGAATTAGGTCAAAACGTAGTTTGATTACATTAAGTGCAAAAGCGAAGAGATAGAATTTAAAATGATATCATTGAGTTTGACTCACACTGCCTACGTATGCGAACATAATATCCAAACATAATCATGTCAAAATGTAGTTCAATTACAATAAGTGACTGAATTCGACGAGGATTGCCTACATATTCCACCGAGGGAAGTCAAGTCATAGCATAATTCCGAATACATAGAAATGATATTTGGATTTAATATTTCGAATAAGACCATACCCTATGTGGGTTGCCTACGTATCCCGCTGTAGGAAGTCAGGTCGAGAGTGTTTCTGTTACATAAAATGCAACAAGACCTAACTTAATTATCTTCATATGTTGTACCTCTTGATAACAGATGAATTGATTGGATTTATGTTCACTCTTCCATCAATTTATACTAGAATCAATGCTCATATTGAAAGCACCCGGTGGACAACATATGGACCTTGCCAAATTGGCGCGAATTTCCCTTTAGCTTCGTCTTGATGGGGGAATATCTTCTTTAACACCAACTGCCCCAGTGCAAACTGTCGAGGTTTCACTTTCATGTTCATGGACTTGTTCATCTTGTTCTGTCAAAGCTTACCATGAAAAACCATATCCATTCTCTTCTAATCTATGAGCATATGTTGTTCCTGCCTGATATGTATCCACTATGCATCATCCAACCAGGTGTCTTGGATAATCCATAAGAAAGTATTTCGACCTCCCTGGGTATTACAACTTCCGTACCAAAAACCAGCATGTATGGTGTTTCCCCAGTAGATGTTATCATTGTAATGTGATAGCCAAGTATCAGTTTTTCATGTTGTTGTCCATGGTTGTCTACTTTCTTTCACAAGATCCTCTTGATGTAGTTGTGGGCTGCCTAGACTGCTCTATTCATTTGTGGTATGTAGGTTGTGGAATTGTAATGAGAAATTCTAAACGTTTTACAAATTTCTCTCATGAGGTCACTATTACGATTGGCCACATTGTAAATTATGATTTGACTCTGTAGTCCTTAATCAGAAGACTATGTTGTTACAGATAAAGTCTGCTACCACCTTCTTTGTAATGACTTTATTAGTTGAATCTCCAACCCACTTAATGAAATAATAGATGGCCACCAAGATGAAACAATGTTCTTCTTATGCCGCCTTGTTATATGTTCGATCACGTCCATGCCCCAAGCGAAAAACGACCAAGAAAAACCCATCATATTGAACTTATCTGACGGAACTCAAATGAAATCCCCATAAACCTGACACTGATGACACTTCTACACGTAGAAAATGCTAGCTCTTTCCATGGTCATTCAAAATATCTCTCCCTCAAAATCTTCTTGGCTGAGGTGGACCCATTAATATGAGGTCTGCATGTTCCTGTATGTATTTTTTTCAACAACTTCGTCGCTTTTGTGGCATCCACACATCTTAGAAGACTTAGTGATAAGTTGGTAAGTTACCAACTTATCTCGTCTTTAGTCTTAGATTTTTGGTATGTTTGATTGATAAAATAGTGTGATTAATGTCCTATACTTCTATTTCACAGGTATGATGTGATTCAGAAGTGATCGGGAAGAAACCAAGCGAAAACAAGTCAAAAAGGGGCTCAAAAGCAAAAATTTGAAATTGGCCTCAAGGGTCTCAAATGTGAATAGAGGCTCGCAATATGAAGTCAACTAAGTCAAATAATGTTCGCAAAGGTGAAATGAGGGTCGCAAAGGCAAAGTCAAACCAGACAGCCAACCTTCGCAAATGCGAAGTCCGCCATCGCAAATGTGATATCAACAAAAAAAACAAGGTTCGCAAATGCGAAGATCGCGCTCTAGTTTTAGGAACTTCTGTAATTTTACATTTTTTTGGCCCCAAACACTTTAATACACGACCCTCCTTTGGGCAGACATCTTCGGCTTAATGTTTAGTCTCTTGACTAGAGATGACAAGTTTTGGGAGCTAAGATTCTTGCACACACACTTGGGTCTTGAAGATTTGAAGCTTTTGGTTGAGAATTTCTTACCCATTTATGTTCATTTATTCATTTCCTTGATTTGTATTGAATATCTAAGTTTGTAGTACTTTTCCCAACACTTGAATCGTATTTATGGAAATATTCATATTTAAAGTGTAGATTAAACATCTTGTTGTGTTTATGTATTGAACGCTTTTATTTATTATGAAGTGAGTTACTGTTTCTTTAATTATTCATGTTCTTTAATGTTTCCAAAGGGATTATCTAACCTTGGGACTCGCCCATTAACTTCGAATTGATTTTGGAAAAGATAATTTGGGTTGGAAAATATTAATTAACAAGAACTTGAGGCGTTAACCTACACTTTATAGATTCTACCTAGGGATAGGTGTGAACTACTTGTAGCCATATTCGGGTGTACTTAATCTCTTAATTATTTTAGGGATAATTCAATTAGGAAGTCTTGTTAGTCTTCAGAAGAAGCTAATAAAGAATTATTTCCCCAGGCTAATTAACATAAACTCGCTCATATTTGTAAAATCGTAAAATACATTGGATTACTTGAGTGTAATTTTCCTTGCATCCATGATTGTAGCCACTGATCAATTTGTTCGCGTTCTAGGTTAGTTAACATTTTCGCATTTAGACATAAATATTTTCTCAAACCCTTTTAAGTGTTTGGCTTAGCATAATAAGTGAAAATTCTCTTACACGCCTAATCCCCTACATATTGTTCTATGTGGGATTCGAACCCGACTCATAATTGGGTATATTATATTGCATCTGACCATGTCCATTTACTTTTTAGTAGTGCATTTGGATGTCATCACCTAGGTTCGGTGTCCTCCTGTATTGGACTTCCCTATTAAGAAAGAAATGATTTGTCAATCTCATCAACGTCCTCTTTGACCGTTAGTAGCATTCTTTGGATACTCTCTTGTTTCAAGGAACCTTTTGATGTTATAGTACCAAGTTTTACCATTTGGGGCTCTTCGTCTACGTGAAAGAAATATACATGTTGGTTTGAGATCTCTACCTCGAAGGGATCAATATATATATTATCTGGATGTTGAATCATGGATGATAATTTTGCAGGGCATCGACAAATTCATTATGGATCTGGGGAATATGCTTAACCTCGATCTTGGCGAACTTCTTGCGCAATCCCTTCACGCAATGCAGGTATGGAAGAATCTTGACGTTCTTGGTTGTCCATTTCCCTTGGACTTGGTAGCCTAACATATAAGAGTATCTTATGACCAAAAGTTCTTTGATGCTCATATCAACTATCCTTTTTATCCCAAGGGTTCACGCCTCATAGTCTGCCATGTTGTTCGTACATGGGAACCTTATCTTTGCTAAAATTGTGTAATGTTGCCCCGATTCTGAGACTAAAACTTCTCAGATTCCCACTACCTTGAAATTGGTAGCCCCATCGACGAACATTCTCCAACCTGGATAGGACTCCGAAATATCTTCTCCTACGAACAATACCTCTTCATCTGGGATATAGGTAGTACGTGGCTTGTACTCCTTGTCTACTAGATTGTTCGCGAGATGATCAGCCAGATTTGGTCCCTTAATGGCCTTTGGAATCACATATACAATGTCAAATTCAATTAGAAACATTTGCTATTTTGCCGACTTTTCGGTAGGCATTGGCTTCTAGAAGATATACTTTAGTGGGTCCATTCTAGAGATCAAGTGTGTGGTGTATGCTAAAAGGTAGTGTCTTAATTTCTGGGCAATCCAAGCTAAAGCATACAAGTGTGCTCTACCAGGGTGTATCTGGATTCGTATGGATAGTAAATAGCTTTTTCCTTCTTTCCTGTTTCATCGTGCTGCCCTCAACATGCATCCAAATGAGTTATCCAACACTAATAGGTATAGCAACAACGGATTTCTTGGTTTTGGCAGGAACAATGGTGGAGTAGAAAAGTACTCCTTAATTATGTCAAAACCTTTTTGGCACTCCTCCATCCATTTCGTGAAAGTGTATTTCTTCAATAGCGTGAAAATTGGTTCACAGATCACTGTTGACTGAGCTATGAATCTGCTTATATAGTTCAATATTTCGAGAAAACTCGTCATGTCCTTTTTTATTTTAGGAGGAGACAAATCTTGAATGGCCTTGATCCTTGAAGTTTCCAACTCTATTCCTTTCCTAATGATGCTGAAACCCAACAATTTTCTGGTAGGAACTCCAAAAGTGCACTTCACCGGGTTAAACATTTAATTGTACCTTCGCAATCGCTCATAGAACTTCTACGGGTCGTTTAAATGAACCGCAATCTTGCGTGAGTTGATGATGACATCATCCATGTATAACTAAATTTCCTTGTGGATCATTTCATGGAAAAGAGTAGTCATAGACCTATGTACGTGGTGCTTGTATTCTTGAGGCCAAATGGCATGACTCTATAACAATAGACTCCCCACAATTTGGTAAATGTTGTCTTCTATGCAACCTCCTCATGCATCAAAATCTAGTGATACCCTGCGGAGCAATCCATGATAGACTGTAAACTATATATTAAACAATTGTCAAAGAATATGTGGATGTTTGGAAAAGAAAATTCATCTTTGGGATTGGCTTTGGTGAGGTCTCGGTAGTCCACACATTTCCTGATTTTCATGTTCTTTCAAGGCAGTGGTACTATGTTGGCCAACCAGGTGTGTTAGTTTGTGACCCTTACTATATTCGCCTCAATTTTCTTAGTGACTTCTTTTTTGATTCTCAAGCTCAAATCAGGCTTCAATTTCCTTGTCTTTCTCTTGACTAGTGGTCTGACAAGATCGGTAGGCAATTGATGTGAGACAATATGAGTACTTTGTCCAAGCATATCAATCATACGACCAAGTGAACATGTCGATATATTGCTGAAGTAGTTCCATCAATTCTTGCTTCTGTTCTGCCTTTAGGTGGATGCTAATTTGAGTTTCTTTCACTTCTTCTTCACTTTCCAGGTTGACTACCTCTCTTTCCTCAAGGTTAGGTTTCTTCTGACATTTCAATTATTTAATCTCTTGTAGTAAATCCTTGGGCATTATTCTTTCATCATACTCCTCATAATCCGGCTCATTATTTACGATTTGTTAAAATGTTTCATTACATGCAATAGTCGTGGAACGAGATTTTTGGCTAATTTGACCACTCAAGATGAAAAGGCAGGTATAAATTAAAATAAAGACAATTGCATTAAAAGGAACATCTCGCGTTCAAAGAGGCAATTTAACAAAAATGCGCCAGCATGATTCAAGCCTCATTTGATAGTACAATTTTCAAAATAACTACATTTCCACACTACCAAGACTCCAGGCAAACAAGAGATAGATCGGCAATCCAATTCTATAAGATCTCCCCTGGTTTGGCAACCCGAATGGTTGGTGTCTCGATATCAGCTTTACTACAACGTTTCTCGATCATTGGCACAAATAGCTTCTCAAATCCATCGACAATATCTTCTTCCGCCATTTAGCTTTGACCCTATCTTGGAACATGCTCTCGCACGAAAACCTTATTCCCATTGTTTCCGATTTGAACTCCTCCAATTATAGACTGGTACCCCAAAGTCGTTGGTGCCCTCATGTTATTTTAGTTAAACTACCTCAATTATCCCATTCGATCTGCCCTAGCCCGGATCCTAGCTTATACTCATACATCATGATCTCTCTTATTACCATCCTCGACCCATACGGTGACTACGTGTTGTAGAACCATTTATCTTTTTCATCTTTACTATTTGCATAATCTCAACTACATGGTAAGTGACTTCGTCGAGCCCCTTTATGAAAAGAACCACATGCTCGGAATAGGTGGGGTGACTTCAGTCTCCATGAATCGCAATTTCTTGGAAATCTGATTCAAATTTCATGCATTGGTGCAGAGTGGAGGGTATTGCACCTGCCATGTGTATTCATGACATTCCTAGTATCAATTTTTAATACGATGAGATATCTATTACTTGAAATAAAACTGGAAACTCAACGAGTCTTGCTTTCAAGGCCAGGTAGATTTCTCCATTGATGTCTCAATGTGATATGTCGGAACCCCCGACTCTTACGTGGCTTTCCCTTACATCTCCTATGTTGATACCTAGTTCTTGCAACGTGGAAATTTGGTAGATGTTCTTTCACGACCCAACCTATGGGCCGCGACAGGCACCCGGTACCTTACTCAATTGAGTACCAACATAACGTATCTTTCTTATCATACTATCATGGGTAAATGGGCCAAAAGGGTCGTCATGAGATAACAAGAATAAAATATAAGTGCACACTAGACATAGGATGACCCAACATTATATAGAAACTTATACATGTGACATATGGGCCTATAAGGCTGACATGATCATTTGTAAACTCAAAACATAGGCCGACAAAGCCATACAAGTATCCATATACCTGACATATTTCTACAAGCCTCTAAGACTACATAAATGTCATATAAGTCGGGATAGGGTTCGCCATACCGGTCAATACATGTCCCAATCATACTGACCAAATAGGAAACTCCGGAGACAGTGGAGTGCAACATCCGTTGAGCTGATAGCCTACTAGGAGGACTATCAACCTGTCTATCGGGACCTGCGGGCATGAAACACAGTATCCCCAGGCAAAAGGGACGTCAGTACGAATAAAGTACTAAGTTGTAAAGACCCGTAAAATTTCTTATTTAAAATAATGCCCGAATAAGCCCCCGAGTTGTTATATATGTGAAAATTCTTAAAACGGACCTTGATTGTCTGGAAGTACCCCGGGAGTTGAAAGAACTTAAATTTTCCAGAAATTTGGGCGTTATGCGACGCACTATGCGATCGCATAACGTGTATGCGGACCGCATAGTGGTCGCATACACGGGCAGATCACTGGCCAACTGAAGGGGTGTTATGCGGACCGCATAGTGGTCGCATACTCGGGCAGAATGTTTTCAAATTTTGGCCCACCTGGGGGCCATTCTACGGTCCAATATGCGGACCGCATGTCAGGAATGTGATCGCATTCCTGACCGCATATTCGAGACGGTCTTTTAATTTTCTAAATTTTTATACCCGACCTCAGTTTCATTTAACCCCTGCCCCCTTTCATTTTAACTGGTTTCTAAACAAAATAGAGAGAAGTAAGAGTGGGTTCTAGAGAGAGAAGTCCTCATCTTCCCAAAATTGTTCCTCCATCTCTACCCAAGCTTGGAAGTTTATCAAGTAGTAGTCATCATCTTCATCATAAGAGGTAAGCCTTCACCCTATTTTCTCAAATTCCACGGATTTAACTAAGAATAAAACACACATAGGTTGGATCTTGGGGATGAAAAGTTGGGACCTTGCATGCATGTGAATAATCTTCCATAACCTAGTAAAGGGAAGCAAGTAGAGTAATCTTTCACTAAAAAGGGTTTAGTCAATCTAAGGGATCACATAGTGTTTGATAAAATGCTCAAATGAACTCGAGACTCCTAATTCTAAGGTAAATATGTTGCATTGTGAACTAGATTGACGGTGCTAGGCGGTTCGGTGAATTGCAATAGAAATTAAAAAGGGGAACTCGACTCCAGGTATGTATGGCTAACTTTAATCTTTGTAAAATCACTTGTGGTGTTCGAGCATACGGTACGTGTATTGTTATGAATATGTGTAACTGGTTGTCCGAATTATGTTGAAGCGTGAAATGTATTACTTGTTTGTCTTTAGTTGATCACCACACTACCATGCTATGTAAAACGGTGCTAGGAGGATAATGAATCTGAAAGTATGAATGTATATTCTAAAGGCTATGTAAAGAAGTTGTATTCTTATTGTTGAAATCTTCTGTGATTGAAATGTGATTTGCCATCGTTGATATGAGATGTGATTGCTTGGTGGGATCGGGTTGCGTGCCGCAACAGGGGAGATAAGGGTGAGATGTGAGAAGTGATAAGGGTGTGATTGTGATTGTCAGGTAGGATCGGGTTGCACGCCTCAATAGTTGTCAGGTGGGATCGGGTTGCATGCCGCAACAGAAACACAACAAATGATTGTGATTGTTAGGTGGAATCGGGTTGCGCCGCAACAGAAGAAATAAGGGTGAAATGTGAGAAGGGACAAGGGTGGAATTGAGATTGTGATTATGATGAAGTGAAAATTGTGGAACTTCCATTGTGTATGTTTCTATGTCTTGTGCGGTGATTGTGTGACTCTCTGTCTGTCTCTTGCCTGTGCACTATTGAGTTTACTAAGAGTAAAAAAATTTCATATATACCAGTACAATTCAAATGTACCGACGTCCCTTTGCCGGGGGCGCTACATTCTTGTGATGATTGTAGGTGGTTCTATAGCAGGTACTCCAGCCCACCGACAATAGTGCCTCCTCTACGTCCTATCAGCTGTTTTGGTGAGCCCCTCTCCTCTCGGAGCCCAGTGTGGTTCATGCCACCTTTTCTTCCGGATTTTGATTTTGGTATTTGTGTAAGGTATAGCCGGAGCCTTGTTACCGACAAGTATTATATATAACTCCTTCGTACTCGTAGAGGCTCCGTAGACAGGAAGTGTGGGTTATGTACTTATGTATTTTAGGCAGTATGACTTGTAGACCACGTAAAGGAAAATAGTGTGTTATGTATATTTTGTAAGTATTGTACTACATGTTGGTAATGACAGAATTCTATGGTTTAATTTCAGATTGTAAGAATGCGTCTTAATTATAATTGAATAATGTACATCGGAAATCTCGGGGTAATATGTGGGAGGGAAAAAGGAATCCAAGTCCACTTGACTGGGGCTACCCGGTCGAGTGCCGGTCGTGTCCCTTGGTTTTTGGGGCGTGACAAACTTGGTATCAGAGCCTAAGGTTTTAAAAGAATCCTAGGATGTCTCGGAGCCGTGTCTAGTAGAGCCCTTCTTATCGGTGTGTTGTCGACCACATCTATAATTAGGGGGCTACACGGACATTTAGGAAATTACTCTTTTCATTGTTATTATATATCATGCGGTGAAGTGGAGAGTGAAAATGTCCTTGTCTAATTCGTGCTTTGTTCCGAAATTTTTCAGTAATGGCACCAAAGAAGAGAGCTCGACTCGGCCTTGAGGCCAATGCCACCCCAAGTGTGGTTGTGAATCATGTACCTGGTAGTGCGGGTGTGAGTGACTCCTCGGCCTTGAATTTGCCGGACCCTTCTATTTCGGATCAAAGCATTCTTGTTCCTGCGGCGGCGGAGGGTGTTGCAATCCCTCCCGCTGATATTCCTGATCCCTCTACGGTTCCTGCTTCCAGTCCCGGTACGTCCGAGGGGGACCTCACAGGAGCTATTCATATGTTAACTCAAATGGTGGCCGCTCAGGCCCAAAGATATCATGCTACCCTTGCGTCCTCCAGCGAACAGGGAGATTCCGCCGGCTCCAGAGTCAACCAGTGTCTGCGATTGGCCCCTCCAGAGTTCTCAGGTACGGATCCAGAGGCCGATCCACTAGATTTTCTTGATGAGATGTGCAAGACCCTTCGGGTGATGAAGGCTACAGGGACAGAGGGGGTTGAGTTAGCTTCGTACAGGCTGAGGGGAGCAGCATATTCCTGGTTCGAGATGTGGGAGGGTTCCCGTGGAGAGGGAAGTCCTCCGGCTAGATAGAGCGAGATCGTGGATGCGTTCATGGATCACTTTTTGCCTGCCGAGACTGTGGCAGCCCGTGCTACTGAGTTTGAGGTCCTCAAGCAGGGGAGTATGAGTGTTTGGGAGTACCACATGGAGTTCGTAAGGTTGTCCAAGTATGCTCCCCAGTTGGTGTCGACCATGGATGCTCGATTTCGACGATTTGTTCAGCGTCTCAGTCCTTTGGTTGTGAATGAGGCTGCTACAGCGGCTTTACAATCGGACATCAATTATGGGAAGATTGTGGGATTCGCCCAGGCTACGGAGGCTAGAAAGTTAAAGATACGGGCAGACAGAGAGAGTAGCAGCAGGGACCGGTCAGTGGGTCACTCAGGGAGCGCATTTTCAGGGGGAGACCAGTTCACGGGAGGGGGGCATCTGGGCCATCCCAGTATTATGCTAAGTCTTCAGCCAGTGCACCGCCATCCGTGCACCGTTATCATCCGAATAGTCATTGGAGATTAGGATCCGACAGGAGGAGACCCCAGCAGTCAGGTCGTCCCGGAGGGAGGTTCCAGCAGTAGGGGAGGGTTCTGTGCCCTCAGTGCGGAGGGTTCCATACTGAGGCCTGTTATTTGGATCGCCCGATATGCTAAAGGTGTGGGATGAGGGGTCATCTTCAGCGGGATTGCCGTGTGCCCAGCCAGGGCATGGGTAGGGAGTTTTCCCAGTCATCCGGTTCTGCAGCCGCCACATCTTCAGTACGTCCTCCAGCTCCAGCAGAATGTGGTGTAATTAGGGGTGGGGCTCGTGGTAGAGGCGGACCCAGCCGATTCTATGCTTTGAGTGGTCGCTAGAACGCGGAGGTTTTTCCAGATGTTGTCACAGGTATTCTGAATGTTCAAGCACTTGATGACTATGCTCTTATTGATCCGGGGTCCTCCTTGTCTTATGTTACCCCGTTTATTGATTCAAGTTTTGGGATAGAACCCGAACAGCTTCATGAGTCGTTCTCTGTATCAACTCCGGTTGGTGATTCTATTACAGCAGCGCAAGTCTATAAGAATTGTGTTGTCACGGTATGTGGTCGCGTTACCACGGCCGATCTTATTGAGCTTGAGATGGTAGATTTTGATATTATTATGGGAATGGACTGGCTTTATTTGTGCTTTTCTAAGCTCGATTGTCGAACGAGAGTCGTGAGACTCGAGTTTCCTAATGAGTTGGTTATTGAGTGGAAGGGGAATGGTGTGGTTCCAAAATGTAGGTTTATCTCCTGCCTTAAGGCCTCGAAGATGATTAAGAAGGGGTGTATCTATCATTTGGTCTGGGTCGTGGACACCGCTTTAGAAGTGTCGGCCCCCGAGTCCGTGTCAGTTTTGGATGAGTTTCTTGAAGTATTTTCGGACGAGTTTCTAGGGATTCCACCAGATAGAGAGATTGATTGTGGGATTGATGTACTACCAGATACGCAACCAATATCTATTCCACCATACAGAATGGCGCCAGCAGAGTTAAGGGATTTAAAGGAGCAGTTGAAGGATTTATTAGATAAGGGGTTCATTCGGCCGAGTGTGTCGCCGTGGGGTGCTCCGGTTCTTTTTGTTAGAAAGAAGGATGGGTCGCTTTGGATGTGTATTGATTATCAGCAGCTCAACAAAGTCACTATCAAACACAAGTATCCATTGCCTCGAATAGATGATTTGTTTGATCAATTGCAAGGTGTGAGGTTCTTCTCCAAAATTGATTTACGGTCTAGGTATCATCAGTTGAAGATCAGGGAGCAAGATATTCCTAAGACTGCCTTCAGGACTCGTTATGGTCATTTTGAATTTCTGGTAATGTCCTTTGGGCTAACCAATGCTCCAGCAGCTTTTATGGATCTTATGAATCGGATTTTCAAGCCATTTCTAGACTCCTTCGTGATTGTTTTTATTGATGACATCCTTGTCTACTCGCGGAGTCGGGAAGATCATGCTAATCACCTTAGAGCAGTCCTACAGACTCTTCATCATCACCACCTGTATGCTAAATTTTCGAAATGTGAGTTTTGGCTAGAATCAGTCGCGTTTTTGGGTCATGTTGTTTCCAGATAAGGGATTCAGGTTGATCCCCAGAAGATCACAGCAGTGAAAGATTGGCCTAGACCAACGACCCAGACAAAGGTTCGCAGTTTCTTGGGTCTAGCTGGGTATTATCGGAGGTTTGTGGAGGGATTCTTTACCCTCCCCTCCCCATTGACTAAATTGACGCAGAAAGCAGTGAAGTTCCAGTGGTTCGACGCTTGTGAGAAAAGTTTTCAGGAGTGGAAGTCGAGATTGACTTCGGCACCGGTATTGACCTTGCTAGAAGGTATAGAGGGATTTGTGGTTTATTGCGATGCTTCAAGGGTTGGTTTGGGGTGTGTGTTGATGCAACATGGGAAGGTCATAGCGTATGCTTCTAGGCAACTCAAGAATCACGAGAAGAATTATCCGACGCATGATTTGGAGCTCGCAGTTGTGGTGTTTGCATTAAAAGTTTGGCCGCATTATGTTTATCGAGTCCACGTGGATGTGTTCTCAGACCACAAGAGTCTTTAGTATTTATTCAAGCAGAAGGATTTGAATCTAAGGAAGCGGAGGTGGTTAGAATTGCTTAAGGATTATGATATGAACATCTTGTACCATCAAGGAAAGGCGAATGTGGTGGCCGACGCTCTATGGGTAGTTTGGCTCATTTAAAAGCAGATCAGAGGCCCTTGGATCAGGAGGTTTATCAATTGGCCAGTTTGGGGGCTTGTCTTTCGACCTCAGGCGAAGGGGAAGTTATGGTGCATAATGGGGCAGAATCGTCACTTGTAGCGGAAATCAAGGAGAAGCAGTTCATTGATCCAGCATTGGCACAGTTGAAGGAGGCACTTCTGAATGGCAAGATTTTGGCACTTTCACTCGGCAACAATGATGGAGTGTTGCGATGTCAAGGTAGGCTATGTGTTCCAGATGTAGATAATCTTCGGGGAAGGGTAATGGCGGAGGCTCATAGCTCCCGGTATTCTGTGCACCCAGGTTCTACGAAAATGTATCATGATCTCCGGGAAATTTATTGGTGGAGCGGTATGAAGAGGGATGTGGCGGACCATGTATCCAAATGTTCAAATTGTCAACAGGTGAAGGTCGAGCATCAAAAGCCCTGTGGTTTAACTCAGCTTGTGGAAATACCGACGTGGAAGTGGGAAATGATTAATATGGATTTCGTGGTAGGGTTACCTCGCACTCAGCGTAAGTTCGACTCGATTTGGGTGATAGTGGATCGACTCACGAAATCAGCTCACTTTTTGCCAGTTAAGTCCACCGACACAGCAGAACGGTATGCCCAATTGTACATCAAGGAGGTAGTTAGACTTCATGGCACTCCGGTTTCTATTATCTCAGATCGAGGGGCCCAGTTTACAGCTAATTTTTGGCAGAAATTTCAGCAAGGTTTGGGTACTCAGGTTAATCTCAGCACGACTTTCCATCCACAGACTGACGGTTAGGCAGAGCGGACTATTCAGACGCTCGAGGATGTGCTACGGGCTTGTGTTTTAGACTTCAAGGGTAATTTGGATGATCATTTTCCGCTTGTCGAGTTTGCGTATAATAACAGCTTCCATGCTAGTATCCGAATGGCCCCGTTTGAGGCATTGTACGGAAGGAGGTGTAGATCTCCGATCGGATGGTTAGAGGTTGGTGAAGCAGAATTGTTAGGACCAGATCTTGTGCACCAAGCTATGGAAAAAAGTTAGTCATTCAAGAGAGGATGAAAACTACTCAGAGTCGTCAGAAATCCTATGCGGACGTTCGTCGAAGAGAATTGGAGTTCCAGGTAGATGATTGGGTGTTCTTAAAGGTGTCCCCCATGAAAGGAGTGATGCGGTTTGGGAAGAAAGGGAAGTTGAGCCCTAGGTACGTCGGGCCATATCGGATTGCTCAAAGGATAGGACGGGTGGCTTATAGGTTAGAATTGCCCCATGAAATGTCATTAGTGCACCCAGTGTTCCATGTGTCTATGTTGAAGAAAGTGGTTGGAGATCCATCCGCCATCGTGCCAGTTGGGACTATTGAGGTTAATGAAGAGCTATCATACGAAGAGGCTCCGGTTGCTATTCTTGATAGGCAAGTCCGTAGATTGAGAAACAAAGAGATTGCTTCTGTTAAAGTGTTGTGGCGAAGTCAACGAGTCGAGGAAGCCACGTGGGAAACAGAGAAAGAAATGAAAGAAAAATACCCCCATCTGTTTGAGCAAGTGTAGTAGTGATCGTGCGAATTATGGTTCCAAGGCAATTTGATGTTGTACTCAGATTCGTGCAAAGGCACCCCATTTTTTTTTTTTTCCTCTCCTAATTGCCTTATTGTTGTAACTTTCCAATGCGTGCTAAAACTGTATACAAAGTTGTTAAATAGGTGGTGTGCCACCTTTAAAGCAAATAAAAGCTTCGTGAAACAAATGTGCTAAGTAAGTGATTAATGGTAGTGTAGATTGGTAATGGTTAAAAGAATTGTCTATGATCTATTGAGGTGATTGAACTGTATGGGGCGCACTGAGATAGCCCAAAGTTATGTGCAAATTATGTGCCACTAATTGAATCTTATGCCAATTTGTGATGAAAAGAGGATGAGTTATATGTATTTGTCATGGTAATTGGATATGTGCAAGTGTTGAGGTAATGAATGATATACCAGTTGTAGGGATAACAAAAATTGCGTAATGATGCTTGGAAATGTGTTTCGGGGGCTCTCTGACAGGTGGGTAGGTCTAAATACAAAGGAGACTCTGGCAAATTTTCTAAAAATACTGGAGTTAGTGTAAATTGGGAAGTTTGCATATCATGTTTTCAAAACCAAATGATTTCCAAAATCCTCATTCGAGGACGATCTTAAGGAGGGGAGAGTGTAAAGACCCGTAAATTTCTTGTTTAAAATAATGCCCAAACAAGCCCCCGAGTTGTTATATCTGTGGAAATTCTTAAAACAGACCTTGATTGTGTGAAAGTACCCCGGGAGTTGAAAGAACTTAATTTTTCCAGAAATTTGGGTGTTATGCGACGCACTATGCGATCGCATAACGTGTATGCGAACCGCATAGTGGTCGCATACACGGGTAGATCACTGCCCAACTGAAGGGGTGTTATGCGACGCACAATGCAATCGCATAACGTGTATATGGACCGCATAGTGGTCGCATACTCGGGCAGAATGTTTTCAAAATTTGGCCCACCTGGGGGCCATTATGCGGTCCAATATGTGGACCGCATGTCAGGAATGCGATCGCGTTCCTGACCGCATATTCGACACGGTCTTTTAATTTTCTAAATTTTTATACCCGACCCCAGTTTCATTTAACCCCTGCCCCCTTTCATTTTAACAAGTTTTCTGAACAAATAGAGAGAAGGAAAGGAGAGTTCTTGAGAAAGGAAGTGATCCTTCCATCAAAGTGAATTTCAAGGTCTCTCAGGCCTGGCAATTCGAGTAATCCCCTTCTTCCCCATTCTAGCAGGTAAGGGTTCCCAACCCCTTTTCTTTCTTTTCATTAATTTTCTGATTTTTAAACAAAGGGAGGGTTGGCCTGGATTGATTCTTAGAAATATTAGCTAAGACCTTGCATGCATGTTTAAAAATGGTGCTAATCTAGTAAGAGGGAGTGGGTTGGGGAAAACTTCACAAAGATAGGGTTGGAAATCTAATGGGTTCACATAGTGCTTGACAAAATGCTTGAGAGAGTCCGAATTGCATGCATGACTTCAAATTCTGAGTTGAATATGTCTAATTGTGAACTAGATTGACGGTACTAGTCGGTTCGGTGGTTGTGGGTTAAAGTTGAAAAGGGAAACTCGACTCCAGGTATGTATGGCTAACTTTAATCTTTGTAAAATCACTTGTGGTGTTCGAGCATACGGTACGTGTATTGTTATGAATATGTGTAATTGGTTTTCCGAATTATGCTGAAGCGTGAAGTGTACTACTTGTATGTCTTCAGTTGATCGCCACACTACCATGCTTTGTAAAACGGTGCTAGGAGGATAATGAATCCAACAGTATGAATGTATATGCTAAAGGCTATGTAAAGAAACTGTATTCTTATTGCTGAAGTTTTCTATGATTGAATTGTGATTTGTCATTGTTGATATGAGATGTGATTGTTTGGTGGGATCGGGTTGCGCGCCGCAACAGGGGAGATAAGGGTGATATGTGAGAAGTGATAAGTGTGTGATTGTGATTGTCAGGTGGGATCGGGTTGCACGCCGCAATAGTTGTCAGGTGGAATCGGGTTATACGCCGCAACAGTTGTCAGATAGGATCGGGTTGCACGCCGTAACAGTTGTCAGGTGGGATCGGGTTGCACGTCGCAACAGAAACACAACAAATGATTGTGATTG
>ML276868.1:1002-14515 GCA_005239495.1 Nicotiana undulata
ATATATATATATACATATATATATATACATATATATATATACATATATATATATACATATATATATATATATATACATATATATATATATATTGTTCTCGTTGGGTTTTTCGAAGGTTCGGTTGATCGGAACCTTATTTGTAAATCGAATAACTCTTGAGGTTTTTTCGAAGGTTGATGCTATCGAAGCCCTTAAATTATTTCGAGGGCTGATTTTATCGAAGCCTTTAAATTATTTGAGGGCTAATTTTATCGAAGCCCTTTATCATTTGCGTTTGCCAAGGGTAGCCTGATTTAACCAGTATTTTTGAAGTGTTTGAAGGCCATAGATTATGGCAGAAGTCGTACGTCTCCGAGTTACGTTATTTTGGTCGTGGCCTTTTTATGTGACCGTAGTCTTTAACGTGGTCGTAGCCTTTAATGTGGCCGTAGCCCTCGGGTATGTCTCTTGAACTTGTTTCTTGATGATATTTCAAACTTGTTTGAAATGTTAGTCCTCGAGTGTGATGGACTTGGACTTTACATCGAGGGATGCCTCTTTGAGGTCTTATGATTTTTGCATAGTTCGAACATTTTTTACTATCGACGATAGTCCCCGAGTAGTCGAGATGTACTCGTATTTTGGCTTTTGAGCCTTTTTCCATATAGAATTGTAAGTATGGAGCAGCAAATTTCTTCAAGACATGAGATGTTTAATAGAAAATAAGCTTCAATAACTCGTACAAGTATACATATTTTTCCTTCAAGGTTCGATAATTCTATATGGACACAATTCCTTTGACCGTTTGGACCATTACAAAGTTTTCCTATCGAGGCCCCCTTAGGCGTGAAGTATGTCAGTCTCTGAGGGGTGATGCCCCCCAGTATTCGAGGTTGATTGGAAAGAAGCCTTGGATACTTGTTTAATTCCCCTTATGTTGATAAAGGTTGCCTCGTCAAAAACCTTGTCGGAAAAATCCATTTGGAATAAAACCCGATCTAAGGGAAAAAGAGTGCAACGCATGCTTTAAAACCTACGGTCTTCGAGTTGAAGTATGCCTTGACGTCTTCGATCGAACACCTGCAAGGAGTTAGTCTTAAACATAAATGGAAAAGGGAGAAGGTCATACCTTAGCAATAATATCGTTTGAGTAGTGATATATTCCAATTGTTTGGTAGTTGCTCGCCTTCCATGTGCTAAGTTTGTAAGATCCCTTCCCTACGACTCCGATGACTCGGTACAGTCCTTCCCAATTGGGGCCTAGCTTCCTTTCGTTTGGGTCTCGAGTATTGAGGGTGACTTTCCTTAGAACTAAGTCCCCGAATCCGAAATGGCGCAGGTTTGCCCTTCTATTATAATACCTCTCGATCCTTTGCTTTTGTGCGGCCATTGGAACAAGTGTGGCTTCACATTTTTTATCTAGTAGTTCAATACAAGTGTTCATAGCCTCGTGGTTCAAATCCTCGGTAGTATGCTGAAACCTGACGCTAGGTTCCCCGACCTCGACCAGAATTAATGTTTCGTACCCATATACCAAAGAGAACGGAGTTTCCCCCGTGCTTGATTTCGACATTGTTCGATATGCCCATTGTACCTCGGGAAATACTTCTCCCCATTTCCCTTTAGCATCATTCAATCTCTTCTTTAAGTTTCGAATGATAGTTTTGTTTGTGGACTCGGACTGGCCATTTGCGCTTGGGTGATAGGTGTTGATAGAATCCTTTTGATTTTGTGGTCTTCGAAGAACTTTGTCACTTTGTTGCCGATAAACTGCTTCCCGTTGTCACATACTATTTCGGCGGGATCCCGAACCGACACATGATGTGGTCCCATATGAAGTCGATGACTTCTTTTTCTCTTACTTTCTCGAAGGCCTGTGCTTCTACCCATTTTGAAAAGTAGTCAATCATAAACAAAATAAACTTAGCTTTACCTGGTGTCGTTGGTAGGGGGCCGATGATGTCTATCCCCCATTTCATGAATGGCCAGGGGGATAAGACCGAATGGAGTTGTTCAACGGGCTGATGGATCATCGGTGCAAACCTTTGGCATTTGTCACACCTTCGAACGAACTCTTTAGTATCTCTTTCCATGCTATCCCAGTAATATCCAGCTCTAATTACTTTATGAACCAGAGAGTCGGTGCCAGAGTGGTTCCTATAAGTGCCTCCGTGGATTTCTCGCAACACATAATCGATGTCCGCTGGTCCTAAGCAAACTGCCAGCGGTCCGTCGAAGGTTCTTCTGTACAATGTTCCATTTTCATCGAGCGTGAATCGATATTCGTTGGCTCTTAGGGCTCTCGACTCCTTTGGGCCCGAGGGGGGATTTTCGTGCTTTAAATATTTGACATATTTATTCCTCCAATACCACGTCAAACTTGTAGAATTAATCTCAGCATGGCCTTCCTCAACCACTCACCTCGACAATTGGACAACAGTTCCCGGGACAATATCATCTTCCTCGACCGATGACCCCAAGTTCGTAAGTGCATCAGCCTCACTATTCTGCTCTCGAGGTGTATGGTCTAGCGTCCGTTCTTTGAAGCGGTGCAATGTAACTTGAAGTTTATCCAAATACCTTTGCATTCTATCTTCTCGAACTTCGAAGCTTTTGTTTACATGGTTTACCACCAAAAGAGAGTCACATTTTGCCTCGATGACCTCCGCTCCCAGGCTTTTGGCTAGTTCGAGACCTGCAATCATGGCCTCATACTCGGCCTCATTGTTAGTTAATCTAGAAGTTTTGATAGAGTGTCTAATGACACTACCCGTAGGTGGTTTTAAAATAATACCGAGCCCAGACCCTTTCACATTCGAGGCGCCATCTGTGAAGAGGGTCCATACCCACGAGGATGTACCCGACTTTAGTAGAAGATACTTTTCTACTTCGGGTAAGAGGGCAGGTGCAAAATCTGCCACAAAGTCTGCTAAAATTTTAGACTTGATGGCCGTTCGGGGTTGATAATCGATATCGTACCCTCCAAGTTAGATGGACCGATTGGCCAACCGGCAGACAGCTCGGGCTTATGCAAAACATTTCGAAGTGGATATGTAGTTAACACACATATGGGATGACATAGAAAGTATGGTTTTAACTTTCTAGATGCGCTTATTAGTGCAACTGCTAACTTTTCTAAATGTGGATACCTGGTTTCAACATCTCCTAAGGTTCGACTTACATAATAAATATTAAATTGTGTACCTTGTTCTTCTCGAACTAGCACTCCACTCACCGCTACCTCGGACACGGCCAAGTATAAGTAAAGCTTTTCGTCTTCCTTCGGAGTGTGAAGTAGGGGTGGGCTCGACAAGTACCGCTTTAACTCCTCCAACGCTTGTTGACATTCCGGAGTCCATCCGAAGTCATTCTTCTTTTTTAGTAGGGAGAAGAATTGGTGGCTCCGATCCGACGACCTCGAGATAAATCGGCCTAAAGAAGTTATCTACCCGGTTAACCGTTGTACGGTCTTCACACTATCCATGACGGTGATTTCTTCGATGGATTTAATTTTATCGGGGTTGATCTCGATCCCCCTGTTCGATACCATGAAGCCCAAGAACTTGCCCGAGCCAACCCCAAAGGCGCATTTCTCTGGGTTGAGTTTCATGTTGTATTTCTTTAAGATCTCGAACGTTGCCTACAAATGAGTCAAATGGTCCTCTGCGTGCATGGACTTAACTAGCATGTCATCAATATAAACTTCCATAGATTTGCCTATTTGTTGTTCGAACATCTTATTAACTAGGCGTTGGTATGTCGCCTCTGCAATGTTTTAGCCCAAAGGGCATTACATTGTAACAATATGTTCCATACTTCATGATAAACAGAGTCTTTTCCTGGTCCTCCGGGTTCAGTTGAATTGATTGTACCCGGAGTAGGCATCGAGAAAAGTAAGGATCTCGTGGCCAGCCGTGGAGTTGATCAAACGATCGATGTTAGGCAGTAGGAAAGAGTCTTTAGGGCATGCCTTGTTCAAATCTTTGTAATCTGCGCACATTTTAAGTTTGTTTTCTTTCTTAGGGACTAATACTACGTTTGGCTAGCCACTCAGGGTATTTTACTTCCCTAATGGACCCTATATTAAGAAGTTTAGTTACCTCGTCTTTTATGAATGCGTGCTTCACCTCGGACTGGGGATTTATTTTTTTCTTCACCGATTTAAATCTGGGGTCGACACTCAGTCGATTGATGGTTATCTCCGGTGGGATCCCTGTCATATCTAAGTGGGACCAAGCAAAGCAATCAATGTTATCGATAAGGAATTGAATGAGTTTTTTTTCCTGAGTTCAAGGGTCAATCTCGTTCCCAGGTATACCTTCCGTTTTGGTAGATGCTCAATCAATATCACCTGCTCAAGTTCCTCGACCGTGGACTTCGTCGCATCTGATTCCTCGGGGGCGACAAAAGATCGAGGGGTAAGGAAGTCCTCTTCTCCATCCTCGGCCACTTGTTCCTCGGGTTCAATTGAGGATGTAGACTGTGATTGCTATTTAGCCACCTGGTTGTCTTTGATTCTAGACTTCTCTGATGTAAAGGGTGCCGATACTGGTGTCAAGTCATGAACTGCAAACATCTCCTTTGATGCGTGTTTCTCTCCATACACCGTTTTTACGCCATCTTTTGTTGGGAACTTCATCATTTGATGAAGGGTTGATGGTACTTCCCTTATGCTATGGATCCACAGCCTCCCAAGCAATGCATTGTACCTTATGTCACCTTCGATGACATGAAACTTTGTGTCATGTATAGTCCCAGCCACATTCGCTGGGAGGATTATTTCTCACTTCGTTGTTTCGCTTGCCATGTTGAAACCATTCAATACTCGAGATGCAGGTACGATTTGATCAAGCAGCCTGAGCTGCTCTACGAACCTCGACCTAATTATGTTCGGCGAGCTACCTGGATCCACAAGACCACGTTTAACTTGAACTTTATTTAAAAGAATAGAAATTACCAGTGCATCATTGTGCAGCTGAGAGAGGCACTCGGTGTCTTCTTCATTGAATGTAAGGGTGCCTTCGGGCACGTAGTCTCGAGTCCGTTTATCCCTTGTAATTGACACTTTAGTGCGCTTGAACACGGGTCCCTGCGGGACGTCGACTGCGCCGATAATCATATGGATAACATATTGAGGCTCCTCTGGTTCATTCTTCCTATTGGCGTCTCTTTCCCTGAAATGGTTTTTAGATCTGTCGCTGAGAAATTCCCGAAGATGTACCTTGTTGAATAACCGAGCTACCACCTCTCTTAACTGTCTGCAATCCTCGGTCATGTGCCCATGTGTACCGTGATACTTACACATTAAGTTGGGATTCCTTTGAGAAGGGTTAGTTTGTATAGGTTTGGGCCACTTGGTATCCCTAATCTTTCCAATGGCTGAAGCGAGACCCGAGGCATTAATGCTAAAATTCTACTCCGATAATCGAGGTTCATGCGCCCGTCCTGAATGCCTATCGAACCTGATCTTGATCATGAATCCCCGAGAATTCTATCCTCTATCCACTCTTCAATCATTCCGAGGTACATTGCGCCTCGAACTGTTTCTTCGCTCTTTGGCATATGGTTGATATCGCTCTTTGTTCGATCTTAGTTCCTTGTCTGCGTCTCTCGAATCTTTTGTTGACAATTTTCTTGGATAAACCGAACCCGAAGGGGCTCCAGCTGATCATCCTCGACCCTTATCTTTGACTGATATCGGTTACGCACATCCTCCCAAGTCATGGCGGGGTACTCAATCAAGTTTTGCTTTAACTGGCGTGACGCTATCGAGCTCCGCTCGTTTAGCCCCTGAGTGAAAGCTTGAACAACCCAGTCATCGGAGAATGGTGGTAACTCCATTCGATCCATTTGAAACCGGGATACGAACTCCCTTAACATCTCATTGTCCCTTTGTTTAATTTTGAAGACGTCTAATTTCCTTGTTGTGGCTTTTATAGCACCAGCATGTGCCTTCATAAATGAATCCGCCAACATGGCGAATGAATCAATAGAGTTTGAGGTCAGGTTGTGGTACCAAATCAGCACCCATTCAGACAAAGTTTCCCCAAATTTTTTCAGCAGAACAGACTCAATCTCATCGTCCTCCAAGTCGTTTCCCTTTATACCGCATGTGTATGTGGTGATATGCTCATTGGGGTCGATGGTCCCGTTGTATTTAGGTATGTACGGAATGCGAAACGTTTTTGGAATAGGATTTAGGGCCGCACTCGGGGAAAGGGTTTTTGTATAAACTTTTTGGAATCCAGACCTTTCAAAATCGGAGGCGCTCCTAGTATTTGGTCGACCCGCGAGTTGTATGTCTCCACCTTTTTATCATTATCTTCGATCCTTTTTTCTCCCGACTCGATCCTTTTTGTGAGTTCTTCGGGCATTCTCATGATTGTGGGGTCAGCCCCAGATCCATTATTACACGACCTCTCCGGTATTGGTTCAGCACGACGAGTAGTTTCTGGTCCCACCACGCTCGGAGTTTTTTGTTGACTTTGCAGCTAAGCAATAACAATCTGTTGCGCTAGTAACATTTTGAATATTACTTGGAGACTGACTTCCCTATCTCCTCGACCCTATGTTCTTTGGCCCACTAGGTTGGACCTCTCCACGTACGCTTCCTCCGACGTCAGTGCCTAAGTCGACGTTTAGAGCAATATGTGAACCAACATCGACTGGGTCAGGAACTAGCACTACCCCAGGGTTAAGTGGTGGTACATCGGGCCCTGAAGCTGCTGTATTATCATTTTTCCATGGAATCTGAGACCGTCATTACCATGTACTAGTGGGTTTGTCGAGTTCGACATGTTTTAGCCTGAAAACAAAGAATCTTCGTCAAGAACAAGTGTGCAAAATAACGTGTGTTATCAAAAATCAGTACTTAAATAATCATTATTATCTTTATCCCCACTGTGGGTGCCAAACTGTTTACCCTAAAATTTGAGTAACAATTTAAATTTATAGTGGGGTTTTAAAGATATGTGATTTAATCCAATACTAATTGAGAAAAGAAAGTATGCGAGTTGAATAAGCAAGTTAAACCAAACCAGTATGTGAACAAGCCTCGTCCTCGAGCCCAAGTCACCTCGAGAAGGACCTCGATAAACAGTATAAATAAACAAAGAGAATATAATAAAGCTAAAGGACAATTATGAGAGATTAGCAGAAAAGTAGAGATGTATATTCTTTGCAAATGATTCATGATTTTTACAATGATTGCGGTCCCCTTTATATAGGAGAGGAACCCTAAATAAGGTACATTTTTATTTACAGTAAAAAATCTTATTGGGGCAGCTGTATAACCACCTAGTACGGATTTGTACTAATTCGTACAAATCTATTCCGGAGTTTATGCCATGATCTTGGGGACGTGGCGAGAATCTTGTCCTTCTGTAACAAAGTCATAATGGCACTGTCTTGGAATCGGTCGTACTTAGCTCCGATGTTCCCCTAGCACTTAGGTCTTCGAGCTTCTTATTCTGCCTTCGAGCTTAGCCTTTATCGAACTTCTGCCCTCGATGCGACCTCTCAAGCCTACAAAATCGAGGGATTTTGATTGTATAAACTTTCATAGATGCATCTTCTGTGGTATACATGGCAGGTGAATGGGCTCATATTCACCTTTTATATTTCCAGCATTCCTGGGATTCAATCTTAATTTTAGTTGGTCTATTAACTAATGAGAACAAGCAACATAAGAGAATTCGTAAAGAACTTTTTAGTTCTTTAATATTTACCCATATGAACTCTCTTTTATTTTTTGCACATCATACTTAAATTAACATGGCTAAGCCAATTATGCCAACTGCATAAATTATTAATATTGATAAACTTTAGGTATACACCATGACGTGTGCAATTATCAATAAACTCCAAGTTTATTATGATATAGGTTTTTATATCAATAAATCTCTACTTTATTGTTGCATTTTTTTGTTTGTGTAGTACAAATTGGAGAATAAAGCGGGTAATGTTTCACCTACGTATTACCCCGCTACTAGTTATAGTAATAGAAGATATTAAATCTTTCCTTTATTTATAGTCTCAGTATAATCAATCGCTTTCGCGAATACTTTAGAAACGCAATAAGTTTCTTTGAGACTTACTACAACACCATACCTTATTGATAATCAATTTTATTTCTCCAAAGTAGTATAATTGGCTCTTCTGGAGCTTTCAATTAATTTTGTACTATCACATATTCATCAATATCCATATGGTGAATATCTCTGTCAAGAAGAAAGTTAGACCATTATGGTCGTAGTCAAAATCATTATAGGCAATATATATTTCTTCTATTACTTTTGCCCTGTAATAATCACATTGCCATAATATTTTGACATAATCAAAATAGGTATGTGATCAATGACCATTCATGCCATAATGATAAAATTATTTTCTTATTTCATCTCAAACCTTCTTTTAGAGGTGAGTATTCACTACCACTAGCACGTTCATATTCTTCCAAGAATGAATAATTTTCATAAATCAGATGTCACATTCACATCATGAATGGACCATAATCATCTATATGTGCTTTACAAAGTCTCATGTCAAATCGATGATAAATATTACTTTCAAAGAGTGAAAGATTATTTTGAGAATTCTTATTATTCTCACTATCACAATAATGACGATTATAATTTCATATATTGCCACGTCTACATCCATTAATACCATCATAGTAATAATTTTGTCTTCGTTCAAACTTATCACATATTGCTATCACATTCTCTTAAGGGGAATGGGAATGAAGCAAATTCAATGGGATGAGTTTCCATTTCTTTGCCCACAATCGTTATGAATTTGATCATGGCAAGGCATAAAAAATTTACCACTTCAGGTGGTTATAATTTCTTGCAAACTCTATAAGAGTTATAATCAAATTTATTGTCTTTGCTTGCATTTAAAATCAAATTATAGAATTTCAAGAATTTAAAACAGAAAAATAAAGTAAAATACTTACCTTAAATCCAGAATTTAATCATGAAGGAAGTTCATGAAACAATTGACAATCATTATGCTCAATCTCAAAGCTTCTACTCAATTGGTTAGAGTCTCGTCACCAAGTAAAATACCTAAAATCTCTCTAAAATATAGATATTCACCTTAAATAAAATTCTATTTATAACAAAATCTAAGTTAATTTGGACATCACGATTATAAAGAAAATTTGTCCTATTTCCTAAACTCATGGAGCTATTCGCTCCATGATAAGGTGGGTTGCTCTGATGGTAAGCACCCTCCATTCCAACCAAGAGGTTGTGAGTTCGAGTCACCCCAAGAGCAAGGTGGAGAGTTCTTGGAGGGAAATATGCCGATGGTTGTTGTTGTTATGGAGCGAATAACTCCTGATTTCCACATAGAGATTCCCCTTCACCAAAGGCCAAAATCCTTCCACAAACACTGTGGTGGTTGTTGTTGTTATGGAGCGAATAACTCCTGATTTCCACATAGAGATTCCCCTTCACCAAAGGCCAAAATCCTTCCACAAACACTGTGGTGGTTGTTGTTGTTATGGAGCGAATAACTCCTGATTTCCACATAGAGATTCCCCTTCACCAAAGGCCAAAATCCTTCCACAAACACTGTGGTGGTTGTTGTTGTTATGGAGCGAATAACTCCTGATTTCCACATAGAGATTCCCCTTCACCAAAGGCCAAAATCCTTCCACAAACACTGAATTTACTTATCCACCAAACCCTACACCAAACTACATTCTCCACCCTAAACTTTCATATTCAATAGATAGGGAGAGCAAAAGCTTCTAGAAGTTTCTGCAGCTCCCTATCTTTATCACAAATACCCCTTTCCTTACTGTCCGTTCACAACTCTTACTACCATTTTCTCCTATCCAATGGCTTGCTCTGCTTCTTCAACTGCCCTTCTTTCTTCCACCTCTAAAGCTTCCATTTCTCCCAAATCCTCCTACAATTCCCCCATTTCTCAATGTGTTTCAGTGCCTTCATCTTTCACTGGACTCCGTAATTGCAAGCCCTTCGTTTCTCGTGTAGCCCGTTCCCTCTCTTCTCGTGTCGCTCAATCCCAACGCCGTCGTTTCACTGTTCGCGCCTCTGTAAGTTTCTCTTTCACACCTTCTTTCTTTTCTTGCATTAGTCTTAACTTTTGACTGTTACTCTTTCTGTTACTAGTAATTTTGAATCGAAGGCTGAAATTCTGTTTTTTCCTTTCCGGGAAAAGGGTTTACTTTAATTCACTTCATCTGTGTTGTGTACTTGAATTTGGAAGCTCACATGTTGTTCCTTTGAACTTCAAATCCTATTAGCACAGTTTGTTTACTATTTGATGGAAGCTTAAAGGAGCAAAACTGCTCCCAAATATAATTAAGTGATAACTTTGAACCTACACCCAAACATAAGGGACCATTTTTGTCATTTCCTCGTTTGAATTATAAGGCAATCTGTTTTATTTTTGTTCTAGTGGTTGAGAGAGTCCCTTTCATGCCACTAGGTCAAGAGTTGGAGCCTGATAGCTGACAAACAAAAGAAATTGTATTTATGGACTGGTTTTAGGAGAAAGTGAATTAATATTTCTATGCGACCTGTACCTAACTCAGTGTTGATATAGTGGTTAACTGTAGTTTATATCTAGGATTAACTATTTCAGTATGTTGTGTGCTCCATGCTTGCCAAAAAGGAATAGGACGATTGGATGGCGGTGATTTTAATTAAAACTTATGACCACCTCTTGTAAACCAATATCAGGACAACAAGTATTAGGCATGATTTTCTAGAAGATATTATAGAGTTACCTAGTATTAATGCTAGCAGGTGCACAAGCTGGTCCGGATGCCACCGTTTAAAAAAAAGAGAGAAGAAAATTACACTAGGGATAAACCAGTTAACATGGTTTCCGTTGAGATCTTGAGAGCTAGATATATAAACAAAGTAGAAAAGTTTCATTAGAAGACCAAGTAAAATAAAAGGAAGTTTATATTCAAGATTCTGAGTTCCCAATCGTCCCAAAACGTTTTAAGCTTTTTCTACTCTATGTTGATATAACCTCTCTGTGGTGTTTGTGCTTGTGTATGGATGAAGATTCATCTATCTAATGTCTTTTCATGTATGTTTTTCATGTAGAGTGAACTCCCACTTGTTGGAAATCAAGCGCCAGACTTTGAGGCTGAAGCTGTTTTTGATCAAGAATTCATCAAGGTATTATATTGATGTTTTTATTTCTTACCTATAATTGGAGAAAAATGCTTAATTCCTCTATAAAAAGTGTGCTTAATTTTGGATTTCAAAACATGAATGATATATTTAACTTTTATATATATAGATTTAATGTATGAATCTTGTTCATATACAATAAAATCACAAATTTTGATATTATTGCTATATTTTCATGAATTAACAATCTGTTTTGTGTAGTTTTTCTACTATGTTTTGCTTTAATTTTCATTAAAATCACAAGAAACTTAGGTTTTTGGTTTGAAGGTGAAAGGCCGTGCATGAAATATGAATATGCTTGAATATAAAGTAGTTTTGTCTCATTGCCTACTGTTTTATTGACACACTGGTTGCTATTTTATGAGTTTTGTTGGAAGAATGTAGAATAAGGAATGACAAAGTAATATTTAATATCACATAACAGGTAAGTGTTCCAAGCCTAAATATCTTGTGAGGTTCCTGTAATTGGACCGAAATAATAAACATTAGTCAGTCTATCAAATCTCAATTCTTAAATTAGTTGGTGTCAGCAAATGCCATACCTTGTCTGCTAAGAATAAACACCATTCATATATTAGAAACCTTGAGGAATCTACATTCTTTGTAAACCCATTTGATTGCATTTAGTGACAGAATTAGAACATAGAAAGAAAAGAGAGCAGTACTACCTTAACATGCAACTTCTGCTATTGTCCTAGGATTTTACTTCCCTTCCTGCCCCCTTTAGGAACTGTAAGAAATGGCTTTACACATTTAATCGGATTTTATGGATTGTATTTGCTGCTTACAATATCTTTTTTCTGCAGGTTAAACTATCTGAGTACATTGGGAAGAAATACGTGATTCTCTTTTTCTACCCACTAGACTTTACATTTGTTTGCCCAACAGGTTAGTTTGGCACCTGAAATCTCTCTGCTGCCAGTTTCACTTTCTTCTAATATATTTGTCTGATTGTTGTGGTTGCTGACTGTGTTGTTTTTATGTAATATCTTTTCCTGCTTCTGTAGAGATCACTGCTTTCAGTGACCGTTATGAAGAATTTGAGAAGTTGAACACAGAAATATTGGGTGTTTCCGTAGACAGTGTGGTAGGTGTTTCTTTCCTTCAATTTTTTACTGTTAAGTTATAAATTCATAACTTGTAGTTTTCTGCCGTGCGTTTTCAGTTTCTGCATTTATTTGCTTATTTCTGTATAACGTGATCATGTGATTGCTATTTCTTCAAAGTGCCTCTAAAAGGGTTATGTGTACCTAAATGGTTTGTCATGCTGCTGCACTAGTATGCCTCATTCAGTTTTTTCCATCCCTGTATATGTTTGTGATGGTATGACTACAAGTATGTGTGGAAGTTCCAAATGAACTATAACTTCAGAGAAAATAGAGTGCATGTGTGAATCTTGTTTTCTGGGGGGGTTGTATATCCTCTTTTTTCTTTTTGTTTGAGTAAGGTATATATCCTATTTCTTCATTTTTATTCCTTTATTGATTAACTTTATTTTTTTTTTAACTTTTGAATTATGAACTAGTGATTTAGACCTTTTACCTAATGTAGTTAGTATTCTGTGTTAATAACTAAAAACTAGGTTTGGTTTGTATAGGTTATTATATTATTTATGAGTAGAAGTGCAAGTCTATAGCTTAAGTATAGAATACATATTATATGTCTCTCATATTTACTGAGTGTGTACCTATCTTTGTTTGACGAGCATTTGACTTCATAGAAAAGGAAGAAACATTTGCATTTTTATATCTTTTCTAGAATGTTAATTGTGGTGCCTCAATATTGACTTGTTTGCAAATATTCAATTGTAATCTTCAATGACTTTTGTCATCTGTCTCTCGAGCATAATTTTTTGTCCTGTATTATTGAATTCATGTTGTTGCTCTTGCAGTTCTCCCACCTTGCCTGGGTCCAAACCGAAAGAAAGTCTGGTGGGTTAGGTGATTTGAACTATCCATTAATTTCTGACGTGACCAAGTCAATTTCAAAATCATACAATGTACTGATCCCCGATCAGGTATGTCGTTCTGTTTGCAACTTTTTAGCTTTGAGAATTATTTGTTGATATTGGTTGGCATATCCCTGTCCCGAGTCTTTTACAGTTTGTAAACTACTACTGCTACATGAGATACTAATGAAATATTCATTTTTGGAGAAAACGCTGTGCCTTGATGCAAGGATGAAAAGCTGTATTTATGCACAAATGCAATCAATCTTGAAATAAAGTTAGCTTCTAGTACACATGCACAAGAGTATGGTATTAATATGTGGATAAGAAATTCCATCAATAGTATCCCTTATAAGAAATTTGCATCATCAATAGTATTTACACAGCATATGCCTGTTTTTTTTTT
>ML276870.1:409-20575 GCA_005239495.1 Nicotiana undulata
AAGCATTTTGTCAAACACTATGTGAACCCATTAGATTACCAACCCTATCTTTGTGAAGTTTACCCCAACCCACTCCCTCTTACTAGATTAGCACCATTATTAAACATGCATGCAAGGTCTTAGCTAATATTTTTAAGAATCAATCCAGGCCAACCCTCCCTTTGTTTAAAAATCAGAAAATTAATGGAAGAAAAAAAAAGGGTTAGGAACCCTTACCTGCTAGAATGGGGAAGAAGGAGATTACTCTAATTACCAGGCATGAGAGACCTTGAAAATCACTTTGATGGAAGGAACACTTCCTTTCTCAAGAACTCTCCTTTCCTTCTCTCTATTTTGTTCAGAAAACTTGTTAAAATGAAAGGGGCCAGGGGTTAAATGAAACTAGGGCCGGGTATACAAATTTAGAAAATTAAAAGACCGTGTCGAATATGCGGTTAGGAATGCGATCACATTCCTGACATGCGGTTCGCATATTGGACCGCAAAATGGCCCGCATGTGGGCCAAAATTTGAAAACATTCTGCCCGGGTATGCGACCACTATGCGGTCCGCATACACGTTATGCGATCGCATAGTGCGTCGCATAACACCCAATTTCTGGAAAAATTAAGTTTTTCCAATTCTCGGGGTACTTTTACAAAATCAAGGTCCGTTTTAAGAATTTCCTCAGAGATAACAACTCAGGGACTTATTCGGGCATTATTTTAAGCAAGAAATTTTACGAGTCTTTACATTCTCCCCCCCTTAAAAATCATTCTTCCTCGAATGAGGATTTTGGAAATCATTTTGTTTTTGAAAACATGATACGCAAACTTTCCAATTTACACCAACTCCAGTATTTTCAGAAAATTTTGCCAGAGTCTCCTTTGTATTAAGACCTATCCACTAGACAGAGAGCCCCTGAAACACATTTCCAAGCATCATTACACAAATTTTGTTATCTCTACATCTGGTATACCGTTCATTACCTCAACACTTGCACATATCCAATTACCTTGACAATTACATATGGTTCATCCTCTTTTCATCACAATTTAGCATAAGACTCAATTAGTGGCACATAATTTGCACATAACTTTGGGCCATTCCAGTGCGCCCCATACAGTTCAATCACCCCAATAGATCATAGACAATTCTTCTAACCATTACCAATCTACACTACTATTAATCACTTACTTAGCACATTTGTTTCACAAAACTTTTATTTGCTTTATAGGTGGCACACCACCTAGTTAACAACTTTGTATACAGTTTTAGCACACATTGGAAAGTTACAACAATGAGGCAATTAGGAGAGGAAAGAAAAATGGGGTGCCTTGGCACGAGTCTGAGTACAACATCAAATTGCCTTGGAACCATAATTCGCACGATCACTACTACACTTGCTCAAACAGATGGGGGTATTTTTCTTTCATTTCTTTCTCTGTTTCCCACGTGGCTTCCTCGACTCGTTGACTCCGCCACAACACTTTAACAGAAGCAATCTCTTTGTTTCTCAATCTACGGACTTGCCTATCAAGAATAGGAACCGGAGCCTCTTAGTATGATAACTCTTCATTAACCTATATTCCCAACTGGCACGATGGCGGATGGATCTCCAACCACTTTCCTCAGCATAGACACATGGAACACTGGGTGCACTAATGACATTTCATGGGGAAATTCTAACCTATAAGCCACCCGTCCTATCCTTTGAGCAATCCGATATGGCCCGACGTACCTTGGGCTCAACTTCCCTTTCTTCCCAAACCGCATCACTCCCTTCATGGGGGACACCTTTAAGAACACCTATTCATCTACCTGGAACTCCAATTCCCTTCGACGAACGTCCGCATAGGATTTCTGACGACTCTGAGCAGTTTTCATCCTCTCTTGAATGACTCTAACTTTTTCCATAGCTTGGTGCACAAGATCTGGTCCTAACCATTCCGCTTCACCAACCTTGAACCATCCGATCGGAGACCTACACCTCCTTCCGTACAATGCCTCAAATGGGGACATTCGGATACTAGCATGGAAGCTGTTATTATAAGCAAACTCGATAAGAGGCAAATGATCATCCCAATTACCCTTCAAGTCTAAAACACAAGCCGTAGCATATCTTCGAGCGTCTGAATAGTCCGCTCTGCCTGATCGTCAGTTTGTGGATGGAAAGCCGTGCTGAGATTTACCTGAGTACCCAAACCTTTCTGGAATTTCCGCCAAAAATTAGCTGTAAACTGGGCCCCTCAATATGAGATAATAGAAACTGGAGTGCCATGAGTCTAACTATCTCATTGATGTACAATTGGGCATAGCGCTCCGCTGTGTCGGTAGATTTGACTGGCAAAAAGTGAGCTGATTTCGTGAGTCGGTCCACTATTACCCAAATCGTGTTGAACTTGCGCTGAGTGCTAAGTAACCATACCACGAAATCCATATTGATCATCTCCCATTTCCACGTCGGTATTTCCATAAGTTGATTTAACCCACCGAGCCTCTGATGCTCGGCCTTCACCTGTTGACAATTCGAATATTTGGATACATGGTCCGCCACATCCCTCTTCATACCGCTCCACCAATAAATTTCCCGGAGATCATGATACATTTTCGTAGAACCTGGGTGCACAGAATACCGGAGCTATGAGCCTCCGCCATTACCCTTTCCCGAATATTATCTAAATCTGGAACACATAGCCTACTTGACATCGCAACACTCCATCATTGCTTCCGAGTGAAAATGCCAAAATCTTGCCATTCAGAACTGCCTCCTTCAACTGTGACAATGCTAGATCAATAAACTGCTTCTCCTTGACTTCCGCTACAAGTGACGATTCTGCCCCATTATGCACCATAACTTCCCCTTGCCTGAGGTCGAAAAACAAACCCCCAAGTTGGCCAATTGATAAACCTCCCGAGCCAAGGGCCTCTGATCCGCTTTCAAATGAGCCAAACTACCCATAGACTTCCGACTGAGAGCGCCAGCCACCACATTCGCCTTTCCTGGATGGTACAACATGTTCATATCATAATCCTTAAGCAATTCTAACCACCTCCGCTGCCTTAGATTCAGTTCCTTCTGCTTGAATAAATACTGAAGACTCTTGTGGTCTGAGAACACATCCACGTGGACTCGATAAAGATAATGCCGCCAAAATTTTAATGCAAACACCACAGCCGCGAGCTCCAAATCATGCGTCGGATAATTCTTCTCGTGATTCTTGAGTTGCCTTGAAGCATACGCTATGACCTTCCCACGTTGCATCAACACACACCCCAAACCAACCCTTGAAGCATCACAATAAACCACAAATACCTCTGTACCTTCTGGCAAGGTCAATACCGGTGCCGAAGTCAATCTCGATTTCAATTCCTGAAAACGTTTCTCACAAGCGTCAGACCACTGGAACTTCACTTCTTTCTGCGTCAATTTAGTCAGTGGGGAGGCGAGGGTAGAGAATCCCTCCACAAACCTCCAATAATACCCAGCTAGGCCCAAGAAACTGCGAACCTCCGTCGGGGTCGTGGGTCTAGGCCAATCTTTCACTGCTGGGATCTTCTGGGAATCAACCTGAATCCCTTCTCTGGAAACAACATGACCCAAAAACGCGACTGATTCTAGCCAAAACTCACATTTCGAAAATTTAGCATACAAGTGGTGATGACGAAGAGTCTCTAGGACTGCTCTAAGGTTATTAGCATGATCTTCCCGACTCTGCGAGTAGACAAGGATGTCATCAATAAAAACAATCACGAAGGAGTCCAGAAATGGCTTGAAAATCCAATTCATAAGATCCATAAAAGCTGCTGGAGCATTGGTCATCCCAAAGTACATTACCAGAAATTCAAAATGACCATAACGAGTCCTGAAGGTGGTCTTAGGAATATCCTGCTCCCTGATCTTCAACTGATGATACCCAGACCGTAAATCAATTTTGGAGAAGAACCTCGCACCTTGCAATTGATCAAACAAATCATCTATTCGAGGCAATGAGTACTTGTTTTTGATAGTGACTTTGTTGAGCTACCGATAATCAATACACATCCGAAGCGACCCATCCTTTTTCCTGACAAAAAGAACCGGAGCACCCCACGACGACACACTCGGCCGAATGAATCCCTTATCTAATAGATCCTTCAACTGCTCCTTTAACTCCCTTAACTCTGCCGGCGCCATTCTGTATGGTGGAATAGATATTGGTTGCGTATCAGGTAGTACATCAATCCCAAAATCAACCGCTCTATCTGGCGGAATCCCTAGAAGCTCGTCCGAAAATACTTCAAGAAACTCATTCACGACTGGCACGGACTCGGGGGCCGACACTTCTGAAGCGGTGTCCGCGACCCGGACCAAATGATAGATACACCCCTTCTTAATCATCTTAGGAGGTCGAGTCAAGAGGCAAAGTCATTGCAGGTTAGAATTTTGTCCGGTTTGAGGTAAGTAACGATTGTCAATCTAGACATGAGGGTATGAAACCCCGGCATTTCGTACTCTTTTGTTAAATGAGGTGACGCACATGCTAGGTGGCGGGTGTGTGGGTGTGTACTGGTAGGGATTGTGACTTAATCCATCCCGTAGCGACTATTAAGTCGCGTATTTGATTAGTAATCACATGATATTCTATATTTTAGATATTATTTCTATGTTTTGGGTTGAATGCCATGTTTGGGGCCTTGTGCCGAAATGTTTGGACCCTCAGGGGTATTTTTACTACTGTCCTCACATTATTTGATAGAAAATATATTCTCATTCATGATATAAACATGTTCACTGTTTATTCCTGTTCTTCACTCTATTTTAAATATATGAAAGATATTTTGGGCTGAGTCCCTTTGATTTGTACTGAGATGCCCGAGTGGCTTGTGAGGATGAGGACTTAGTGAGGCCGAGGGCCGGATTGTGAGGATATTTATGGATCGGGCTGCATGCTGCAACGTTATATATATATATATATATATATATATGTATGTATGTATGTATCGGTCTACACGACGCAGCGAGATATATTGGATCGGGCTGCACGCCGCAACGATATAGCGCTTGGGTTGTAGGGGCCCCTTCGGAGTCTGTACACCCCCAGTGAGCGCAGTCAACGATTAAATGGTACATGTTGAGTGTGAGTATTTACTTGTAAAGACCTGTAAAATTTCTTGCTTAAAATAATGTCTGAATATGTCCCCGAGTTGTTATCTCTGAGGAAATTCTTAAAACGGACCTTGATTTTGTAAAAGTACCCCGGGAATTGGAAGAACTTAATTTTTTCACAAAATTGCGTGTTATGCGACGCATTATGCGATCGCATAACGTGTATGCGGACCGCATAGTGGTCGCATACACGGGCAGATCGCTTCCCAACTGAAGGGGTGTTATGCGACACATAATGTGATCGCATAACGTGTATGCGGACCGCATAGTGGTCGCATACCCGGGCAGAATATTTTCAAAATTTGGTCCACCTGGGGGCCATTCTGTGGTCCAATATGCGGACCGCATGTCAGGAATGCGATTGCATTCCTGACCGCATATTCGATACGGTCTTTTAATTTTCTAAATTTTTATACCCGACCCCAGTTTCATTTAACCCCTGCCCATTTTCATTTTAACAAGTTTTCTGAATAAAATAGAGAGAAGGAAAGGAGAGTTCTTGAGAAAGGAAGTGGTGCTTCCATCAAAGTGATTTTCAAGGTCTCTCAGGCCTGGTAATTCGAGTAATCTCCTTCTTCCCCATTCTAGGAGGTAAGGGTTCCCAACCCTTTTTTTTTCTTCCATTAATTTTCTGATTTTTAAACAAAGGGAGGGCTGGCCTGGATTGATTCTTAAAAATATTAGCTAAGACCTTGCATGCATGTTTAATAATGGTGCTAATCTAGTAAGAGGGAGTGGGTTGGGGTAAGCTTCACAAATATAGGGTTGGTAATCTAATGGGTTCACATAGTGTTTGACAAAATGCTTGAGAGAGTCCGAATTGCATGCATGACTTCCAATTCTGAGTTGAATATGTCTAATTGTGAACTAGATTGACGGTACTAGTCGGTTCGGTGATTGTGAGTTAAAGTTGAAAAGGGAAACTCGACTCCAGGTATGTATGGCTAACTTTAATCTTTGTAAAATCACTTGTGGTGTTCGAGCATACGGTACGTGTATTGTTATAAATATGTGCAACTGGTTGTCCGAATTATGTTGATGTGTGAAGTGTAATACTTGTCTGTCTTTAGTTGACCACCACACTACCACGTTATGAAAAACGGTGCTAAAATGATAATGAATCCAAGAGTATGAATGTATATGCTAAAGGTTATGTAAAGAAGCTGTATTCTTATTGCTGAAATTTTCTGTGATTGAACTGTGATTTGTCATCGTTGGAGTGATTGTAATTTTCAGGTGGGATCGGGTTGCGCGCCGCAACAGGGGAGATAAGGGTGATATGTGAGAAGTGATAAGGGTGTGATTGTAATTGTCAGGTGGGATCAGGTTGCGCGTCGGAACAATTGTCAGGTAGGATCGGGCTGCACGCCGCAACAGGAGAAATAAGGGTGAGATGTGAGGAGGGACAAGGATTCCAGGTCCGCTTGACTGGGACTACCCGGTCGAGTGCTGATCGTGTCCCTTGGTTTTGGGGCATGACAAACTTTGTATCAGAGCCTAAGGTCTTAAAAGGGTCTTAGGATGTCTCGGAGCCGTGTCTAGTAGAGCCCTTATTATCGGTGTGTTGTCGACCACATTGATAATTAGGGGGCTACACGGACATTTAGGAAATTACTCTTTTCATTGTTATTCTATATCGTGCGGTGAAATGGAGAGTGAAAATTTCCTTGTCTAATTCGTGCTTTGTTTCGAAATATTTCAGAAATGGCACCAAAGAAGAGAGCTCGACTCGGCCTTGAGGCCAATGCCACCCCAAGTGTGGTTGTGAATCATGTACCTGGTAGTGCGGGTGAGAGTGACTCCCCGGCTTTGAATTTGTCGGACCCTTCTATTCCTGATCAAAGCATTCCTGTTCCTGCGGCGGAGGAGGGTGCTGCAATCCCTCCCGCTGACATTCCTGATCCCTCCACGGTTCCAGCTTCCGGTCCCGGTACGTCCGAGGGGGACCTCAGAGGAGCTATTCATATGTTAACTCAGTTGGTGGCCGCTCAGGCCCAAAGATCTCATGCTACCCCTGCGTCCTCCAGCGGACAGGGAGATTTCGCCGGCTCCAGAGTCAACCAGTTTCTGCGGTTGGCCCCTCCAGAGTTCTCAGGTACGGATCCCGAGGCCAATCCACAAGATTTTCTTGATGAGATGTGCAAGACCCTTCAGGTGATGAAGGCTACAGGGATAGAGGGGGTTGAGTTAGCTTCGTACAGGCTGAGGGGAGCGGCATATTCTTGGTTCGAGATATGGGAGGGTTCCCGTGGAGAGGTAAGTCCTCCGGCTAGATGGATCGAGTTCGTGGACGCGTTCATGGATCACTTTTTGCCTGCCGAGACTGTGGCGGTCCGTGCTACTGAGTTTGAGGTCCTCAAGCAGGGCAATATGAGTGTTTGGGAGTACCACATGGAGTTCGTAAGGTTGTCCAAGTATGCTCCCCAGTTAGTGTCGACCATGGATGCTCGAGTTCGACGATTTGTTCAGGGTCTCAGTCCTTTGGTTGTGAATGAGGCTGCTACAACGGCTTTGCACTCAGACATGAATTATGGGAAGATTGTGGGATTCGCCCAGGCTACGGAGGCTAGAAAGCTGAAGATACGGGCAGACAGAGAGAGTAGCAGCAGAGCCCGGTCGGTGGGTCATTTAGGGAGCGCAGTTTCAGGGGGGAGACCAGTTCAGGGGAGGGGTCCATCAGGGCCATCCCAGTTTTATGCTCAGTCTTCAGCCAGTGCACCGCCATCCGTACACCGTCATCAGCCGAATAGTCATTGGAGATCGGGATCTGACAGCAGGAGACCCCATCAGCCAGGTCGTCCCGGAGGAAGGTTCCAGCAGCAGGGGAGGGCTTTGTGCTCTTAGTGCAGAGGGTTCCATACTGAGGCATGTTATTTGGATCGCCCGATATGCCACAGGTGTGGGGTGAGGGGTCATCTTCAGCGGGATTTCCGTGCGCCCAGTCAGGGCATGGGTAGGGGGTTTGCCCAGTCATCCTGTTTTTCAGCCGCCACATCTTCAGTGCGTCCTCCAGCTCCAACAGGGCGTGGTATAATTAGGGGTGGGGCTCGTGGTAGAGGTGGACCCAGCCGATTCTATGCTTTGAGTGGTCTCCAGAACGCGGAGGCTTCTCCAGATGTTATCACAGGTATTCTGAATGTTCAAGCACTTGATTGTTATGCTCTTATTGATCTGGGGTCCTCCTTGTCCTATGTTACCCCGTTTATTGCTTCAAGTTTTGGGATAAAACCCGAGCAGCTTCATGAGTCGTTCTCCGTATCAACTCCGGTTGGTGATTCTATCATAGCAGCGCGAGTCTATAAGAATTGTGCTGTCACGGTATGTGGTCACGTTACCACGGCCGATCTTATTGAACTTGAGATGGTATACTTTGATATTATTATGGGAATGGACTGGCTTTATTCGTGCTTTGCCAAGCTCGACTGCCGAACGAGAGTCATGAGACTCGAGTTTCCTAATGAGCCGGTTATTGAATGGAAGGAGAATGGTGTGGTGCCAAAAGGTAGGTTTATCTCCTGCCTTAACTCGACTTCCAATTGCTCAGAATCTAACCAAAATAAGTACCATATCATCAATACATGTTAAAATAACAAAACCCACACAAAAATTATCAAATTTGATAAAAATTTCCGAAATTGGCCATACCCGCCCCCCCGAGCCCACGTCTCGGAATCCGATAAAAATCACAAAACTAAAATCCTTGTTCACTCACGAGTCAACCCATATCAAATTCATCGAAATACTCCATCAAATGGCCATCAAAATCCCCAAAAGAACTCTCCAATTTTTCTTCCATTTTCTCCCAGATTTCACCCCAAATTCCCAAATTAAATGAAAACATAATAAACCAAATTTGAGTGAACAACACTTACCCTAATCACTCTACTGAAAATCCCCTTCAAATTCGTCTTCTCCTGAGCTCTCTATTGAATTTTGTTGTTATGAGCTTAAAACTTCGTTTTGAACTTTAAATATTCTGCCTAGGAATTTCTTCATCGCGATCACGGAAATAGCCTCGCGATCGCGAAGCACAATCAAGCTACCCCACATTTTTACTCTACGCGATCGCGGAAGTCTCCACGCGTTCACGAACCTCTACCTCTAAGACCAACACGATCGCAACCTCACACACGCGATCGCGAAGCACAATCGCTCGTGCTCCCCCACAGCTCCAATACACTACGCGAACGCGACACTGGCCACGCGTTCGCGAAGCACCACTTCACGCACGCATGCACGTGATCACGACCCTCTCTGTGTGATTGCGTAGAAAAATTCTGCCTCCGCCTTAATTAAGCCTATAGGATCACGAACATATCCACGCGATCGCGTATAAGGAAACCAGAGGAAATCATACCAGAAAATCTGCCAACCTTTATGCCCAAGAATTGGTCCGTTAACCACCCGAAACTCACCCGAGGCCCTCGGGACCTCAACCAAACATGCCAACACATCCCATAACATCATTCAAACTTATTCGAGCCTTCGAACCACTCAAAATAACACCAAATCAACCTCGGATTCAAGCCTAAGAACTTAGAAACTTCCAAATTCTACAAACAACGTCAAAACCTACCAAATCACCTCCGAATGACCTAAAAGTTTGCACACACATAAAAAATGGAACTATAGACCTGATCCAACTTCCGTAATTCCATTCCGACCCCGATAGCTAATTTTCCAATGCCGACCGGAAATTGCCAAAAATCCAGTTTCGCCAATTCAAGCCTAATTCTACTACGGACTACCGCATAACCTTCCGAACACACTCCTAAGTTCCGAATCACCTAACGAAACTATCTGAATCATTAAAACCACATTCCGAGACCATATACCTATAAGTCAACTTCTGGTTAACTTTTCTAACTATTTAACCAACTTAAGAGACTAAGTGTCTCATTTCTTTCCACAACCACTCTGAACCCGAGCCAACCAACCCAACACAACATAAACAAGCTGAACAACACATAATAAATGCAGAAATAGGGGAAACGGGGATGAACTCTCTGAACGACCGACCGAGTCGTTACATTCTCCCCCTCTTAAACAAACGTTCGTCCTCGAACGGGTCTAGAAATATACTTGGAGTCTCAAATAAGTGGGGATATCTGCTCTGCATCTCCTGCTCGGTCTCCCAGGTGGCCTCCTCCACCGGCTTCTCTCTCCACTGCACCTTAACTGAAGCTATATCCTTAGACCTCAACCTTCGGACCTGACGACCTACAATAGCTACTAGCTCCGCCTCATAAGACATATCACCCTCTAGATGAACCTTGCTGAAGTCCAAAACATGAGACGGGTCACCAATATACTTCCGAAGCATAGAAACATGAAACACCGGATGCACACTCAACAAGCTAGCTGGCAAAGCATGCCTATAAGCCACCTCCCAACCCTGTGAAGCACCTCAAAAGGCCAAATGAACCGGGGACTCAACTTACCCCTCTTCCCAAATCGCATAACAGCCTTCATGGGCGATACCTTCAGCAGAACCATCTCCCTAACCATGAAAGATACATCCCGTACCTTCTGATACGCATAGCTCTTCTACCTAGACTGCGCCGTGCGAAGCCGCTTTTGAATCAACTTCACCTTATCTAAAGCATCCTGTACCAAATCTATGCCCAAGAGTCTAGCCTCACCCGGTTCTAACCAACCGACTAGAGATCTACACCTCCTCATACGGATCCATCTGAATACTCGACTGATAGCTATTATTATATGCAAACTCTGCGAGTGGCATAAACTGGCTCCATGAACCACAAAAATCAATAACGTACGCGCGTAACATGTCCTCCAATATATGAATAGTGCGCTCAGACTACCTGTTCATTTGAGGATGAAAAGTTGTGCTCAACTCAACCTGGGTACCCAATTCTCTCTGCACGGTCCTCCAAAACTGCGATGCTAACTGAGTACCTCTGTAAAAAATGATGGAAACCGGAACACCATGCAACCGAATAATCTTCCGGCGATAAATCTCAGCTAACCGCTCTGTTTTATAAGTAGTACCAACATGAATGAAGTGCGCGGACTTGTTCAGCCGATCCACAATAACCCATATAGTCAGTGGGAGCCCAACTACAAAGTCCATGGTGATCCGCTCCCACTTCCACTCCGGAATATACAACCTCTGATGCAATTCACATGGTCTCTGGTGCTCATACTTGACCTGCGGACTTGAGACACAGAGCTACAAATCCAACAATATCCTTTTTCATCCGCCTCCACCAATAATGGTTTCTCAGATCCTGATACATCTTCGCGACACCCGGATGGATGGAATACCGCGAGCTGTGGGCCTCTTCTAGAATCAACTCTCGAAGCCCATATACATTAGGCACACATATTCGACCCTGCATCCTCATCACACCATCATCACCAATAGCTACATCCCTGGCATCACCTCGCCGGACCTTATCATGAAGAACGAGCAAGTGTGGGTCATCATACTGGTGCTCTCTGATACGGTCATAAAGAGAAGACCTGGAGGCTATGCAAGCCAACACCCGGCGGGGCTATGATGAATCTAATCTCACAAACTGGCCCGCTACAGCCTGAACATCAAGTGCTAATGGTCTGTTTGCTGCTGGAAGATATGCTAGACTCCCCAGACTCTCCGCTCGGCGACTCAAGGCATCGGCCACTACATTGGCCTTTCCCGGATGGTATAGAATAGTTATATAATAGTCCTTGAGAAGATCCAACCATCTCCTCTAACGCAAATTCAGATCCTTCTGCGTAATCAGATGCTGCAGACTACGGTGATCAGTAAAAACCTCACAATGAACCCCATACAAATAATGACGCCAAATCTTCAAGGCGTGAACAATGGCTGAGCCATAGGCAATCACCCTACCCTCCTGCATTAATACACAACCAATATTTATCCTCAAGGAATCACAATATACGGTATAAGAACTTGAAGCTGATGGCAATACTAACACTGGAGTTGTGGTCAAAGCCACCTTGAGCTTCTGAAAGCTCTCCTCACACTCGTCCGACCACCTGAATGGAGCAGCCTTCTGGGTCAATTTGTTCAAGGGCGAAGCAATAAAAGAAAACCCCTCCACAAAGTGACTGTAATACCCCGCCAAACCAAGGAAGCTTCTAATCTCTGTAGCTGAGGACGGTCTGGGCCAACTCTGCACCGCCTCTATCTTCTTCGGATCAACCTGAATACCCTCACTGGAAACCATGTTTCCCAAGAAAGCTACTGAACCAAGCCAAAACTCACACTTGGAGAACTTTGCATAAAGATTCTCCTCCCTCAATCCCTGCAATACAACTCTCAAATGCTGAGCATGCTCCTCCTGGCTACGAGAGTACACCAGGATGTCATCAATGAACACAATAACAAAGGAATCCAAATATGGCTGAAATACGTTGTTCATAAGATGCATGAACGCTGCTGTGGCATTCGTCAGCCCAAAAGACATCACCAAAAACTCATAATGGCCATAACGAGACCTGAAAGCCATCTTGGGAATATCTAAATCCTGAATCTTCAGCTGATGATACCCGGATCTCAAATCAATGTTAGAGAACACCCTGGCACCCTGAAGATGGTCAAACAAATCATCAATGCGAGGCAAAGGATACTTATTCTTGACTGTAACCTTGTTCAACTGCATGTAGTCAATACAGATTCTCATGGAACCATACTTCTTCTTCACAAATAACACCGGTGCACCCCAAGGTGACACAATAGGCCGAATAAACCCCTTATCTAGGAGTTCCTGAAGCTGCTATGTCAATTCCTTCAATTCTACCGGTTCCATACGATACGGTGGAATGGAAATAGGCTGAGTGCCTGGCATCAAATCAATACCAAAATCAATATCCATGTCAGGTGTCATTCCCGACAGGTCTGCAAGGAACACATCCGGAAAATCACGGACCACAGGAACAGAATCAATAGTGGGAGTCTCAGCACTGACATCCCTTACAAAAGTCAAATAAGATAAACACCCTTTTGCAACCATACGTCGAGCCTTAAGGCATGGAATCACCCTACTAGGTACATAATCAATAGAACCTCTCCACTCAACCCTCGAAAATCCGGGCATCGTTAGGGTCACGATCTTAGCGTGAAAATCAAGAACAGCATGGCATGGAGATAGCCAATCCATGGCCAATATCACATCAAAGTCAACCATGATAATCAATAACATATCCACTCGGGTCTCCAGACCCCCAATAGATATCACACATGACCGATACACGTGGTCCACAATAATAGTATCGCCCATGGGAGTCGACACATGAACAGATGTAACTAAGGACTCATGGGGCATATCCAAAAAATGGGAAAAATATGATAAAACATAGGAATACGTGGAACCGGGATCAAATAAGACCGAAGCATCTCGGTGACAGACTGAGACAATACCTGTAATCACTGCATCTGAGGCCATAACATCTTGTCTGGTTTGTAAGTGCATAAAAATGGGCCTGACCTCCACCTCATCGACCTCCCCCTCTAGGTCAACCTCTAGCTGCCTGACCACCACCCCTAGCTGCCTGGGCGGGCGCTGAAGTAACTAGAGCTGAAGTCGAGGGCTGACTCCTTTGCTGAGATGGACCCCCAAGAAGACGAGGACACTGTCTCCTCATGTTCCCAAACTCTCCACACTCGTAACAACTCCTTGGTGCTGGAGATGGGGACTGAAGGGAACCCCTAGCACCAGGATAACCACTAGAAGAACCATGCATAGATGAACCCTGAACCGATGGTGCTCGAGATGAACTTTGGGTTGGAAGAGCACTGAATGAAGAGCGGCCCAGATGAGAACTGCAGGGACCATGCCCCGATGATGCACCACTATAAATTGGGCGAGCTGGCTGAGGAGGCCTAAATGAGAGGCCTCTGCTATACTGAAACTGACCCCTGGAGGGAACACTGCTAAAGCTGCCAGATCCTAGAGGCCTTTTGGCCTCCCTCTCATCTCGCTCCTGGCGATGAAATGACTCAATATCTTGGGTAAAATCAATAACCTGCTCAAAAGTAGCACCCGATACCCTCTCTCTAGTCATAAGAATCCGAAGCTGATAGGTGAGGCCATCCACGAACCTCCTGATCCTATATCTCTCTCTCTCTCTCTCTCTGTGGGGACCAACTCAATATAATGACGAGCTAGCTCTGCAAACCTCATCTCATACTGTGTCATAGTCATATCATCCTGACGCAACTGCTCAAACTGCCTGCGCAGCTCCTGTCGCGCCCCCTTTTTTAACTTCTCCTTTCGAATTAGTCAGGGTCTTGACATTATTGGGACAACTCGTTTCCTCTTGGGAAAGGGGTATACAAGGAATAGAAGAGTCGCCACCTAACGAATTAAGGTGCATTAGGTCACCTACTAAGGGTCATTTACAAACACTGATTTGGATAACTAGAGATAGGGTAAGGGCTTGAAATTACTCCAAGGGGAAGGTGTTAGGCACCCCTCATAGTCCACAACTGTGGTTCCCGGCCAAACAACTTTGTGATTTTAGGCAAGTAGAAAATAAGCAATTAAAGTTTAAACAAGTGAGGGTTTTGAAAGAGTTCGCAGTCTAAGCACACATGTGAAAACACATTTGAAAAGGTTAAAGCCTAAGCATGCATGTAATGTTATTTTTGAAAGATTTATAGTCTAAACACATATGTAAAGGATAAGGGGAGGTCCTAGGTTATTTATCCTATAGGATCACATCGATACAATGCCCGGTAATCACTCCTCAGAAGAGGGGCTACACGTGGCATTAGCACACCGGTCATCATATCCATGTCTACCCTTTCCCACCCCTTAGCGGTTATTTAGGTGAATTTTGTTTAACGACCTCTATTGCGTGTTGTTACCCGTCCCTTCTTAATGGCCCTGGAGGAATTTAGGACCTCTACTTATAGGCAGTTCTACATAGAACCCTATGGTTTAAAGGAGAAAATACTAAGGCGATAAGCAATAACACATAGGACTGCAACAAATAAAGTAGGAAGGAGCAAATAAGAGGCTCAAGTTTACCTCCGCAGATAGTACATGTAAACAACATGACTCATACACAAATAAGGGTAGTATTATTAACCAGGATCCTAGGACATGATGTCTAGGTGAGTATCGGGACATAAGAGATATGCAGTTTTATTTCATGAACTCAGAAGCAGGGCCCTAATCAGTTTGCCTACTAATTTTAAACTTGTTAAACATTAAGCAACAAACACAAAGAGAGGCAGTTTTTTTTTTTAATTTTATAAGAATTGGTTACCTAAGGCTTGCCTAGGCATGGGATAATGCACAAGTATTACCAGGATTATTGAATAAAATTGTTATAATTTGTGTTACCTAAACATGTTGTTCTAGGTGTTAAGGGATGTAGGATTATTACCAGTTTGTTAAAATAACAGGGTGATACTGTTTTATATCTTTTTATGCATAAGTAGTTAAACTAGGTGTAACTAAGCGAGTATAAGCGAGATCCTAAAACATGGTGTCTAATGCACATAAGAGATGTAGAATGGTGCATATGCAGAATTCCTAAAGCAATATTTCTAAGTGCACATAAGAGATGCCGAATGATGTATATGCAGAATTCCTAAAGCAGGATTTTTAAATGCACAACATGATTTAAGGATATGTAAAGTTCACTAAAGCAGGATTTCTAAGTGCACACAAAGTTACAACATTATTAGACATAATTTCCTGAATAGCAGCTTGGTATTAACGTTGTCATTTTATCCTAGAGACAAGATTTCTAAGTGATAATAAGAGTGCCAAAATGAGATGCTGAAGACAGTAGACATAAAACCTGGGAGCATGGTATCTGATGCATGATACATATTGATCCTAGACATGGATTTCTAGTGTGCATACAAAAATATAAACCTAAAAGCATGGTTTCTACCCTTGATGTAGATAACCTATATAGCTACCCTCCCACTCACTATCCATCCACTGTGAACACCCAATTTTTGCCTCGCATAGAAATTACTCCTAAAAATAATCAAAAAATGATTTTAATGAATTTTAGGAACTTTTCTTTATTTAGTTGCATTCCATGCATGTTTAATAGTTTAAAAAAAATCATCCTAAAAATCATAAAAAAATGTTCGAACCTTGATTTCATAGCATTCGTAGGTAAAAAACCCTTTTTTCTCTGCCTTCTCTCTAGAATAGGCAATTTTTAGAGAGAGAAAGCTTTGAAACTGCTTCTAAATTTGGCCGTTAGGCAGCCACCTCCGATGGGTGGCCTGCCACCACACCCTCCCCCCAACATAACCCAGCCCCCTACGTTACAAAATCCTACTGCCCAGTCCATAGCGAGTCCAAACGACAATGCCCAGCCCACTTCATACGTGATTAGTGCTGCCCAGGCGATATTGAACCAAGGAAATTTGACGCAGACCATGGATTATGCAAAGGCTGTTAACCTAGCGACTACCAAGGCTTCCATGAACGTTCAAACTCCAGTTGTTGAGCCTATCCCAATGAGACGTGCAATGTTTTTAGAAGGACAACCCATGATTAAGTTTATGGCGTCGGAGGTCGATCGTATGAATATAATCGAAGGATTAAAATTTGTTGTTTTTTGCAAGTTCTCATATGGCTGGCTAGAAATACAAGAACTACGTAAAATCATACCAATGCAATGCAGCATCAAAGGTGAGTGTAATATCGGCTTGTTACGAGATAGACATTTGTTGGTCCGCTTAACGTATGGCAAGATTTCCTTGAATTTACTTCCAAAGCAGTATATTACGTTAAAGATAAGTTTGGAGAAGAATACCAATTTCGAACTTTACTATATGACTCAAGGTTCAAACCTGAAGAAGAGACCCCAAAGGCGATGGCTTGGATCTCTTTTCCAAATTTGAACCCAACTTTCTTCGTAAAAGAATGTTTATTTTCAATTGCATCAGCTGTGGGTAATCCATTACACTTGGATATGGCTACTGTCAACAAAACGAGGCCAAGTTGTGCTCGTGTTAAAGTCTTGGTGAATCTGTTAGCTACTCATCCTAAGAAAGTTCGAATGGACATAGAAGATGATGTTACAGGTGAGATATTGACGGAGTGGATTAATATTAGATATGATTACCTCCCTAAATATTGTAGAGAGTGTAAGCTGCAAGGGCATGAAATGATTGAGTGTAGGAGATTACATCCTGAACTTATGCAAAATAGAGAGAAACCACAAGTTAAAGATGCAGGACTAGTGATGCAACAGAACAAAGAAAAAGAAAGAGAGCCTGCTCCTATAATGATCCTATCCAATGGTCGAGTTGTTGGAAACCTAGGACAACATTGGAAAGAAGTTAGAGATAATAGAAATAGGGGCAAAGGAAAGCAAGGCGAAGGAGAAAATCATGCAACAAAATAAATTGTACCTGCTCAGAAACAGCTTGCAATAATTCCTCAACAAGTTCACACTACAAATCAGTTTGCACTCTTGGAAGATGACAATAATGACTCCAGTGACAGCAACCAGTTGGTTCTAATGGAGGCAGATAGTGCTCAACACCAATTGGCCTTGCTGGAGAGGGCTGTTGATCAAATCCCTGTGCAACACAACATATTAAATGCATCAGCAACTGCTTATAACCCACAGAATCCTAGAGTTGTCAAGACTAAGGAGCAGGCTACTAAGAAGAACAACACACCAAGGAAGGGTCCTAACCCTGTGATACCTAACGCTAACTCAACTGCTCCTAATGCTAAGTCAGCAAATCATGAAGGTCACACAACAGGTGGAAAGAAAGATGGATGTGTTCAAAATAAGGAGTCAACTGCACTTTGGGTGCATAGGACTTTCAAGGATAATTTGGTGGAAATTAACACCTCATGTCAGGATATCCCTTCACAAGAAACTGGAGTTGAGATTGCACTGAAAGACAGAGATATGCAACATGTTGAAGACCCAGACTTTGAGAAATTCCAAAACAATGACAAGGTAAATTGGCAGGGAGTAGGCTATGGCAAGATCAAATTGAAGGAGACCCACAGGAAGGAATTATTCTGGATGCGATGCCAAGTGAAGATGAGATAGGAGGGGATTCAACAAATGAGGAAGATTAGAATGTGAATGATGGCAACAAAGCTAAACAACCTATTGAAGTTCCTAGGTTAACTGGACCTGAATCAAGTTTTGGACAGGTGCAGAACAAGGAAGGAATAGGTGAAGAGAGTGGAATTCCTGATGTTTCTGGAGTTCCTGATGATTCAGGAGACCCTGGTGGAACAATAAATGCAGAAGGAGGGGAGTTGCACTGCTTACAGGAAACAAAAGATGACACATCAAATAAAGTGCCAGCTATTATTCCCACAGATGCAGCAGCAGATGAAATTCCATTTAAACAGGTGCAGAACATTGCTACTACTGGAGATAAATCAGTGGTCAATAAACAGCAAAATGTAAATCAGGATACAGCTGAAGAAGAGGGTAATAGATTGGAAGAAAATGATGGAAGAGACATGGATGAAGATTCATCTACACAAAACTTTCTCAAAGTGGAAAAAGAGGGAGACCTATCACCTAGACAGATGGAGAAGGGAAGATCAACAGCCAAAACTAAAAGAAAGCAAAACAAAGAGCAACCATTTGCACCATCAACAGGAGTTCAAACTCGAAGGACATTATCTAAATCACACAATTAATAATGGAAGCAATAATTTGGAATGTAAGGTTTGTTAACACAATGCAGGCCTTTGAAAGATTGATAATAATGCATAGATAATACCACTTTGAATTCATTAGAATATTAGAGCCAATGCAGCAATCTAACAAAATTGAGAGATACAGGAGGAGAATTGGATTAACACAGGCTATAGCTAATGTTTCTAATAAGATCTGGGCCTTTATTGATGAAGTCTTTGATGTAACAATAGTTTATAACCTGGTGCAACAGTTAACATTGAGGCTAGTTCATACTGAGACACAGGTGGAGCTGATGCTCACATTAGTATATGCTAAGTGTGATGCTACTGACAGAATAGAGTTATGGGATTTCATGTACTACCTAGCAGAAGACATGACAGTGCCTTGGCTCGTAGGAGGTGACTTCAATGTAATTTGGGATGAGGAAGAAAAATTTGGAGGATTACTTGTTACACTGAATGAGATTGATGACTTTAGACACTGTATGAATACTTGTAATCTAACCGACCTGGGTTTCAAAGGAAGTATATTCACTTGGTGGAATGGAAGATCTGACGAAGATTGCATTTTTAAAAGATTAGACAGGTGTTTTGGTAACACTAAGTTGCAGCAGACTTTCCCTGGGTTAGAAATCACTCATTTATCAAAAATAGGATCTGATCATCATCCTATGTTCCTTAACTGTGATATTGAGGCTACCCCAATCAAGAAGCCATTTAGATTTCTCAATTTCTGGATTAAACATGCTACCTTTAAGGAGGTAGTCAAAGAAAATTGGACAGTGGACTTTTGTGCAAGTCCATTTGTGATCTTCAATCACAAAATAAAGAAACTAAAGAAAGCATTGTCTGTATGGAGTAAGGCAACCTATGGTGATATATTCCAGAAGATAGCAAGTCTAGAAGAGGTGGTTCTGGTACATGAAAGGGAATTTGAGGCTGCTCCAACACAAATGAACAGACAAAGGCTTCAGAAGGTTCAAGTTGAGATGATAAAATACTTGGCTATAGAGGAACAATTCTGGAAACAAAAGGATGGGATGGCTTGGTTCAAATATGGAGATTGAAATACGAAGTTTTTTCATATTCAAGTCAATGGGAGAAGGAAGAGACTCAAGCTGAAAAGAATACAGAATAATATGGGACAATGGATTGAAGATGAGGAACAAATTGCTACTGAGGAAGTGAACTACTACAAAGATCAATTTAGTTAAAGTGTGGTGCCTTCTAATTTCCAAATACTGGATCATGTCCCTGCCATGATTGATGACACACAGAATCAACATTTGACGAAACTACCAACAAAACAAGAAGTGAAGACAACAGCTTTTGGACTGAGTTGAGATTCAGCTGGTGGACCCGATGGTTTCACAGGAGCTTTTTTCCATAGTTGCTGGGATATAGTTGA
>ML276871.1:635-16089 GCA_005239495.1 Nicotiana undulata
CACTCATTTAGTACCACTTTCCTTCACATTGATAAGTTCAGGCATATAACAAGCATCAACATATAGTTCCATTAGATAAATTCACATTTCCTTCCCATTATTCACTTCACAACATTTAGCACTTAGATACATTCAACAATTGGATTCGTTATCATTTCTTTCGTTTGATAGTGCATCCTTTCATACCGAGGTATTCAACAGTTAAAGAGCTTTGCACATGATAGAGTAAGCATAAGGAATCCCCATTTTCACAATCTCATATAGCATGGTGGTATGGCAATCAACTAGCACAATCAGATAATAAAATCTTACTTCTCAACACACTATTACAATCAATTCACATATTCTCAAACAAAGTACACATACCAAATGCTCGGACACCAACAAGGGGATTCTACAAAGGTTAAAGTTAGCTATACATACCTCAAAGAGCTTTTCCTTAAGTTTATACAATTCACCAACACCTCTAGCAATAACAATCTATAAGGAGATAGCGGAAATCGATTAATAATTAGGAATATTACCCATGGAATAACTCTCTTAGGAATTTCATCAAACACCTAACACGTAAAGTAGACTACACGGTTTAGAAATGGCAATCTCTTCTTTCTTCACCCAATTATTAACATGAACTACCCAAATTAGTTCTTTAGTAACACATATTACAACTTAGTCCCACATGCATGGCCTATTTCTAACCCTCACAACATATTTGAACTCTTAACCTCTTGCATGGAATTTTTGGAAGTAGAACTTACCCGGATGGAAGACAATCTATGGTTATCTTTCTTGATTCTTGAAGACTTGAGCAAGATTTGGATGATTATTAAGTTAGGCCCCTTCTTTCTCTCTCTATATGCTCTCATTTCTCTCTAAAATCAGTAGAAAATGACCCCAAACAAAGCCCCTAAACCTATTTATGAAAATGGGGTCGGGTTATAAAAATAGGAAAAATAAGCCTTCGAAACAGGGTATGCGATCGCATAATGGATCGCATAACACACATGCGGGCCGCATAGTGAATCGCAGAATCACTGCCCAAAATTGGGCAACACTGGCCCAGTCTGCGACCTGATATGCGATCGCATATCAAAAATGCGAATCGCATTTTGATTCTGCGATCGCAGATTCGACGCAGGATCGCGTCTTTCCAGCGTTTGGTAATTTGACCATAACATTGCGTAGGAATGTCCAAATGACGAACAGTTTGAATTGTTGGAAACTAGACTTGAAGACCTTTCATTATATAGGTTATTCATCACATAATACTTAATACACAATTAGATATGATCCTTCAAAGAGAGTACTAGTGCAAACTCATTTAGAATTTTAGCCGATTATGAAATTTTCCCATTTGGATTAGATTTAGGATTAACCTTGGACCTAACATCACTTATTATATGACTCATACACTTATTAATTACATCCAATTCAGTTACATCATATTTAAAGCACATAAAATGTTATAATTAGTCGACCAGGCACATCGAAATCCTATATCGCTTGGCAAAATTTTCCGGGGTCTTACACTTAATCTATTAGGTGGCGACACTCTTCTAACACTCTTCCTTAAAAGATTTTTCACGTGTCGAAACCCGATTTTGCAAGGAAAAGGGGCACGACATAAGTGCCCTAGCTTTTTTCATTCAAACTTTTATGTTCAAAGTTCTTTCTACCCTTGCTTTTTCTTCCAAAATCCCTTTGCTTTACAACCTTTTCACCCAAATTTCTTGAACTCTCATCAAACCGCATACTATCTTAATTCTCTTTTCTTCCTTTCATCAATTGCAAAAACTTCCAAGTTAGTACCGCAAAAGAAGGTTGCTTATTCATCACGATCCGCCGGTGGTGAGGTTGCGGTAGAGCCTCACCCTAAAGACTTCATTTCGACAGGGTGCCCAACTATTACTGATTTTAAGGTCAAAAAGACCTCCTCGGTACCAGGCCGATGCAATCAGGTATCGAGGTACATATGCACATTCATCGAGGACCTCCTCACCAAGTTTAAAAAGGATTGCAACTGGAACAATAAGAATGAGGCATTTCCTTCGCCCGAGGAATCAATCATTACCCACGCGGAGGGTTTCCTAAGTGTTTACACTTACCCCTTCAAGTTGGGTCCCTTAGACCCTGTCATCAGCGCCTTCTGCAAGAGGTACGACGTGACCCTTGGCAAGATTTGTCCTTCCTTATGGAGAATAGTGATTCTCCTCCAACTCTCGATCACCTTATTGCGCCTTTATAGTCCCCAACTCTATCCTTCTGGAGGGATGTCCTTTAACCCTCGATCACCTTATGCGCTTTTATAGTCCCCAGCTCTATCGAGGAGGGCTGATCAAGCTTGCTCACCGGGCCAGCAACACCCAATTATCGAGCATAGACGACGCTCGTGGCCGAGGTTGGACGGGCCAATTTGTCCGAATAAGGACTTCGAACATGATCCCTGTTGAAGACATGTTGTTTCCTGAGAAATGGAACATGAATCGTAAGTAGTACTTCGCATTGAATGTTCAATTTGCCCGTTTTACTTCTTGTCTTCTTTCCTAATCTATATTTTTTGGTGTTGCACCTATGGCCCAGATGCCGGACCCAATTGTGGAACTCAAGCAATGGGTCGAGGGCTTGGTTTCACATAGACCATACTCCGAGCGTTCTTGGATGGAGTTATCAAAGGGTCGATGGGAGGCCTGCAATCATGGTAAGTTTCTTTCTTAGAATTGTTATCATTCAGGCTTCTTCTCAAGGTTACTCATCATTTTTCCTTTGTAGGCCTCAGGAAGGATGTTGCAATAAGGCCCCCATATGTGACGAAGAAGTTCTTCTGAACCACCTGCCCTGAAGCAGTACAAAGAGAAGAAGAGGAAAGAGGCTCCAACTTCCCGGGGCTCAGAAAATAAGAGACCAGTAAGGAGGTCTCGCAAGCCTTGGGGGACACCGGTGCTATTCCTTCGGACTCAATCCGCCGATTAATGGATGTGTCTGAAGATGTGATGACCCAAAAGGTCATCTTATGTAAAGGTAATTGTGACTGTGTTCCGAGGCCCTGAAAGCCTCCGTTAATCTCACCTCGATGTGTGTACGCATTCCGGGCGCGTTGCCGGAAAGCCTTTATGTAAAAACTTGATAAAGAGTTGAATTTATGATAATTAATTGAATAAAGTTGACTTTGGTCAACATTTTTGGTAAACGGGCCCAGACCAGTGATCTGGCGGTCCCAAGAGGTCCATAGGAAAATATGGGACTTGGGTGTATGCCTGGAATCGAATTCCAAGGACCCAAGTCCGAGAAATAAATTTTTAAAGAAAATTGTTTTCTGAAAATAATAAAGCCTTATGGAAATGAGCCTCGATGTGAAAGTTGTATTATGGTTCTGGAGCCCATGACAAGTTCAATATGTGTTATTTAAGTTATCTGTGAAATTTTGTAAGAAACAGACTTGATTTGACGGGTTTTGGATCAAAATGGGAAATTTAGAGTTAATGAAGTTTTGAGGATTTTCATAGAATTTGAAATTTGGTTTGGAATGTGATTTTATGTTACCGAGGTCCGAATGCAATTTTGAGACCGAGAATAGTTATGTTATGTCATTCATGACTTGTTTGCAAAATTTGGGGTCATTCCGAGTAGTATAGGTCGGTCCGGCGCGTTGTTATTGAAATCAAGAACTTAGGAATCCTTAAGTTTGATCCTAGGGGTTTTGAGGGGTGATTTTTAGATTTAGCATTGTTTTGGGTGTTCCGAAGGCTCGAGCGAGTCCGTATTATTAGTTAGGACTTGTTGGTATATTCGGACGGGGGCTCGTATTAAGGCTTGCCTAGGCGTACCAAAGTTGCTCCAGTTATGCTGTTCTAAGTGTCTAGTTTTTAAGAAAAATAGTTGTTAATCGGGGTGAGTCTGTTTTAATTTTTAACCAGGCTAAGGGGGTGGGTGTTAGACAAATATGAATTCAATCCTAAAGGACATGGTATCTAAATGAAAACAAGGGGCAGAATGGTGCAAGACCTATACATGATATTCTAAACACATGTGTGTTTCAGCATCAGAACGTATTTTAGAAATATCCATTTGTTAACACATTTTGACTTAAAGCTGAATGCCACGACCCAAATTCCAATGTGGTCGTGATGGCGCCCAACCCTGGGGTCAGGCAAGCCAACACCTATCTAATAGTGAGGTTACTTTACATGTTTAAGTGATTAAAATCTCTTTCGGGGTTTTAAGGTAAGAAATTCATTAAAAACAACATTTAAACGTAAGCACATGATATTTTGTAATTCAAAGGTATTTCCAGCACATACAACTCCGCAAAATACCAGGCAAAAACTATAAAGTGTGCCAGAACCTAGTGTCACAAGTCAACAGGCGACTGGGAAAGTCTACAAAATGCTACTAATAAATGCACTACTTTCTGAAAGGTAATAGACAATAATATCCCAAAACTATAAACAGAGGACTCCACAGTGCTGCCGAGGTCGCCAAGGGAAGCATCTCACCGTGTAGTCAGCCGAATAAAAACTCTCAACGATGACCACCGGAATAGTGACCAGATGCAGCTGCCTCAGAACCTGTACAATTAAGTACGGAAGAGTAGCATGAGTACATATATTTAAATATGTACCCAGTGAGTATCCCGTCTAAACTCGAAAGGTAGTGAGGAGAACTGGACGTATTACTCACTAGGTCAATAATAATAATATATTGCAACAAGATTAAACATGAGCAAATAATTATGGGAAACGGGTAGACATGGAGCAGTCAAGTATACAAGTAAAATCTCCCTTTCAATATCAGACAACAATAGTAAATAGAATCCTCGAGTTTCCTTCCAGACCAAACAATTTAAATAAGGATAATTTATGATAAAAGGTCTCAGACAGATAAATAGCATGTAATATGCCGAAGCGTTGCATTAATTTAAATGTGCACTGCCGAGGGTCGACGTCCCGAAACATAGATGCATCTATTACTCTGCTCACGAATCGATCATGTGACGCGGTTAACATAATATACGGCTACCCCGCTCACGAATCATACATGTGACTCGGGTGCTCGTAACATACACATAATCATTAGAAAATCCTTAATAGAAATTCCGGTGCATGATTGGAAATATATAATCAACATTTAAATTTACAAAATACCCGCTATTATTTCCATATCAGCTTCAGGGATACTAACCAACCAAAGGTACATGAAAGTATACAGGCAAGACACGTAAAAGCATACTTGTGAATCCTAAGACTACCCAACATAGCATAATAGTAGGTACGCACGGACTCTCGTCACTTGGTGCGTATGTAGCCCCCGCAAATAATGGCATTCATTCAATCACAATTACCTATGGGGACAATTCCCTTTTACAAGGTTTGAAAGGAGACTCATCTTGCGTAGAACCTACTCCTCGGGTCAAGAAAGTTCCCGAAACTCCAAACTCATCGCCCAAGGACTCGGAACTAACCAAATATTATTTAAATACATCAATATACGTTCAAAAGTATGAAATTCTACTACTAATTAGGCTAATTCACCATTCTTAAAGAAATCCCAAAATACACCCCCGGGCCCACATGCTCGAATTCCGGAAATTTTCGAAGAAAACACTCACCCATATCCTAAGAATCATTTTTATATAAATTTCATAAGATTTCATGGTGAAAAAGTTTTGAAATTCCCCTAAATTCATAAACCCTCGGTTTCCACTCTAACCCGTTTAATTCCACTAATTAGATGTTAATCTACCTAGGTTTGGGTTTAATAAACTAACATTTAATTGAAAAATACTTACCTCTTAGCAACTAGGCCGAACACTCTCTTGGAAGCTCTCAAAATCGCCTATGGTGGGGAAGAAAATGGTGAAAAGAAGAAGAAACCTGTATTAAATGAATCACTGCTTTCAGTGATTCTCGCACCTGCGGCCAAATGGTCGCACCTGCGATGAAGGCCAAGGGGGCCTAGGACCGTACCTGCGAAGGGATTCCCGCACCAGCGGGTCCGCGCCTGCAGACAAACCTCGCACCTGCGAGGTCCCGCTTGCGAGAGAGAGTCCGCTCATGCAGAAATTGGCCAGCCTTCCCTTGGGTCGCACCTGCGATGGTTTGACCGCAGGGACACTATTGCACCTGCGACCTGGGCAACCGCACATGCGGTCACACCAGATCTGGTGCACCAGCAGCTGAAGTTGCTGGTTTTTGGCCTCGACTGGGGTCCAGGAGGCCCCTGAGCCCACCCAAGCCCCCGTGCAATAAAACCAACAAGTCCTAAATGCTATTACGGACTCGCTCGAGCCTTCGTAACCCTCAAAACAACGTTAAAACTCAAAATCACCCCTCAAAACCCCTAGAATCAAACTTAGAAATTTCAAGTTTTAAAATTCGGTTTCAATGCGCCGAACTGACCTACACTACTCGGAATAACACCAACTTTACAGGTAACAGATAATAATATTATTTAACCTGTCCCGGGCTCCAGAACCATAATACGGGCTCGGTAACAAAGCTTTCACATAAATTATCATTTTAAAAAACCTTACTATTTTTCAGAAAACAATTTTCTTTAAAAATTCATTTCTCGGCCTTGGGACCCCGGAATTTGATTCCGGGCACACGCCCAAGTCCTATATTTTCCTACGGACCCTCCCGGATCGTCAAATCACGGGTCCGGGTCCATTTAGCAAAAATGATGACCAAAGTCAACTTTAATCAATTAATTATTAGAATTTCAGTTTTTCATCAAGTTTACATAGAAGCTTCCTGGATACACTCCCAGGCTACGCACGTATATCGAGGTGAGATTAGCGGAGGCTTTCAGAGCCTCGGAACACAGATTTAGCTAGATTAGCGCCGGATGACCGTTTGGGTCATCACAATCTCGACCTCTTAAACAAACATTCTTCCTCGAACGGACATAGATATGTACCTGAGTCTGGGAAAAGATGGGGATAGCGGCTCCGCATGTCCTCCTCGGACTCTCAAGTCGCCTCCTCAACTGGCTGGCCCCGCCACTGGACCTTCACGGCAGAAACACTCTTAGATATCAATTGGCGATCCTGTCTGTCAATGATAGCAACTGGCTCCTCCTCGTAGCCAAATCTCTCATCAAACTGAATAGTGCTGAAATCCACCACGTGAGAGAAGTCGGGGTGATACCTACGGAGCATGGACACATGGAAGACCAGATGAACTCCAGATAAGTGGGGAGGCAAGGTAAGCTCATAAGAAACCTCTCCTACTCCCCACAACACCTCGAAAGGACCTATAAACCTCGTACTCAGCTTGCCCTTCTTCCCAAACCTCATAATGCCTTTCATAGGCGATACCTTCAACAAAACTTTGTCCCCCTCCATAAATGATACATCACGAGCCCTCTGATCCGCATAGCTCTTCTGTGTGGACTGTGTTTTGCTGAGCCTCTCCTGAATCAATTTCACCTTCTCTAAGGAATCTCTCACCAGGTCCGTGCCATATAACTTAGCCTCGCCAGGCTCAAACCACCCGATGGGAGAACGACATCGCCGACCATACAAAGCCTCAAATGGAGCCATCTGAATGCTGGCCTAATAACTGCTATTATAAGAAAACTCGGCCAAAGGCAAAAATTGGTCCCACTGACCTCCAAAGTCAATCACGCATGCCCTGAGCATGTCCTCCAATATCTGAAATGTACGCTCCGACTGACCATCGGTCTGAGGGTGAAAAGCTGTGCTGAGATCTTTCTGAGTGCCCATCTCTCGGTGCAAAGCTCTCCAGAAGTGCGAGGTGAGCTGAGGACCTCGGTCTGATATAGTGGACACCAGTACACCGTGCAATCGGACTATCTCCCGAATATAGATCTGGGCTAGCCTCTCAGATGTATAAGTAGTAGCCACCGGAATGAAATGCGCCAATTTGGTCAACCTATCCACAATGACCCAAACCGTGTCAACCTTTCGTAAAGTCTGAGGTAACCCAACTACGAAGTCCATGGTAATGTGCTCCCACTTCCACTCAGGAATGGGCATATGCTGAAGGAGGCCACCCGGCCTCTGGTGGTCATACTTCACCATCTGAAAGGCACCTAGCCATGCCACGATGTCTCTCTTCATCCGCCTCCACCAGTAATGCTACCTCAAATCACGGTACATATTTGTAGCACCCGGGTGGACAGAATACCGTGAACTGTTTGCCTCCTCAAGTATCTTCTGCCTCAAGCCATCAACATTGGGCACCCACAAACGACCTTGGAGCCTCAGAACACCATCCTCTCCAATAGTAATCTCCTTGGCACCACCCTGAACCACTGTATCCCGGAGTTGAACCAAGCGTGGATCGTCATACTGCCGAGCCTTAATCTCCCCCAATAATGAAGATAGAGCAACCACATGTGCTAGAATCCGACGAGGCTCCAAAATATCTAATCTCACCAGATAGTTAGCCAAAGACTGAATGTCCAAAGCTAGAGGCCTCTCCTCAGCTGCAATGTAAGCCAAACTACCCATACTGTCCGCCTTCCTACTCAAGGCATCTGCTACCACGTTCGCCTTGACCGGATGATAAAGGATGGTGATGTCATAATCCTTCAGCAACTCAAGCCACCTACGCTACCTCAAGTTAAGATCCCTCATCTTGAACAAGTGCTGCAAGCTGCGTTGATCTGTATAAACGTCACAAGAAACCCCATATAAATAATGCCTCTAAATCTTAAGAGCATGAATAATCTCTGCCAACTCTAGATCGTGCACTGGATAATTCTTCTCATGAACTTTCAGCTGGCGCAAAGCATAAGCAATAACTCTCCCTTCCTGCATCAGTACACACCCCAAGCCAACGCGTGAAGCATCGCAATACACTGTATACATCCCAGAACTTGAGGGTAATACCAAAACCGGTGCTGAAGTCAAAGCCGTCTTGAGCTTCTGAAAGCTCGCCTCACGCTCGTCAGACCACTAAAATGAGGCATTCTTCTGAGTCAATCTGGTCAGTGGGGATGCAATGGATGAAAAGCCCTACAAAAATCATCGGTAATAGTCTTCTAGACCCAAGAAACTCCTAATCTCAATAGCTGAAGTAGGACGTGGCCAACTCTGAACCGCCTCAATCTTCTTAGGGTCAACCTTAATACTCTCTCCGGATACAACATGACCCAAGAATGCCACGGAATCTAACCAAAACTCACACTTGGAGAACTTAGCATATAGCTTCTGTTCTCGCAAGGTCTGGAGCACAACTTTCAAATGCAGCTCATGCTCTCCCAGGCTACGTGAATGAATCAGAATGTCATCAATGAAGACGATGACAAAAGAATCAATGTACTGCCTGAACACCCTGTTCATCAAGTCCATAAATGCAGCAGGGGAATTAGTCAAGACAAAGGACATCACCAAGAACTCATAGTGGCCATATCTAGTACGAAAAGCTATCTTCGGGACATCAGAAGCCCGAATCTTCAACTAGTGGTACCCCGATCTCAAATCAATCTTAGAAAACACCCTGGCACCCTGCAACTGGTCTAATAAATCATCAATGCGCGTCAATGGATACTTGTTCTTGATGGTGACTTTGTTCAACTGGCGGTAATCAATGCACATCCGCATAGACCCATCTTTCTTCTTCATGAATAGAACAGGAGCACCCCACGGCGATACACTCAGCCTGATGAACCCCTTAGCCAACAATTCCTCAAGCTGCTCCTTCAACTCCTTGAACTCCTTAGAAGCCATATGATACGGGGGAATGGAAATAGGATGGGTATCTGAAGCTAAGTCAATGCAAATCAATATCACGATCCGGAGGCATGCTTGGAAGATTTGAAGGGAATACATCTGCAAACTCTCGAACCACGGGCACTGAATCAATAGTCAGAGACTCAGCGGTGGTGTCCCGCACATAAGCAAGATACGCCAAAAAACCCTTCTCGACCATATGTCGAGCCTTCAGGAAGGAAATAACTCTAGTGGCTGCGCTGACTGAGGAACCTCTCCACTCCATACTGGGCAACTCGGGCATGGCCAATGTAACCATCTTGGCGTGCCAATCCAAGATGCCATGGTGAGGAGATAGCCAATCCATACCCAAGATAATCTCAAAGTCAACCATGTCGAGAAATAGAAGGTTCGCTCTAGTCTCGTGCACCAGAAAATTAGATCACACAAGACCGGTAGACCCGGTCTACCACTACAGAATCACCCACAGGGGTGGATACATATATAGGAGAAGCCAAAGACTCACGAGGAACATCCAGAAATCAAGCAAATAAGGCTGACACATATGAATAGGTAGATCCTGGATCAAATAGTACTGATGCCTCTCTACCAAATACTGAAATAATACCTGTGATCACGACATCTGAGGCCACTGCATCTGCTCGGCCGGTATAGCATAAAATCTGGCTAGAGTACCTGAAGACTGACCTCCGTTGGACTGAATAGGAGCTGGCTGAGCTCCTCCTGCCTGGCCTCCACCCCTGGGATGACCTCTACCCGTCTGCCCTCCACCTCTAGGTGGATGGGGCACCTGTGCTGAGTGTGTAGGCTAATAACTCTGCTGGATGGCCTTACCCCAAAGTTTTGGGCAAACAATCCTCATATGACCTGAATCCCCACACTCGAAGCATCTCACTAGAGGCATACCCTGCTGCCCTGAAGAAGGAGGACCCTGAATAGCTGGGGAACAGTGGGAAACCTCTAGCATAGCACTGAAATAGGAGCTAGGAGGACCCTGATGACCTAAATACCTGCCTGAGGAACCCTGAATGGCTGAAGGGCGGTAAGAACTCTCCGACATGGCACTAAAGTATGGTCTCGCTGGAGCACCACGAGAAGGTGGTGGTGGAGCTGAATATGGAGGCCTGCTGGGCTGACCTCTGCCAAACTGACCTCTACCCCTAGCTGGGGTACCTCTGAAGTCTCCAGAAAATCTAGCTCTCTTGTCCTGCTGACTCTACTCCCTGCTCCTAGACCGGTAACCCTCAATCCAGCGAGCTATCTCAACCACGAGCTGATAAGGAGTACCCATCTCCACCTCTCGGGCCATGTTGGCCCTACTACTAGAATGTAACTCTGCTATGAACCTATGCACCCTCTCAGCATTAGTAAGAAGAATCATGAGGGCATGGAGGGACAACTCCGAAAATCTGGCCTCGTAGTCGGTCACGGACATCTGGCCCTGCTCCAGCTGCTCAAACTGATAACGCAGCTCCTCCCTCTCTAAGGGTGGAATATACATGTCCAAGAATAGCTGAGTAAACTGCTCCTTAGTGATCGGAGGTGAACCTGATGGCCTACCAAGGATGTAAGACTGCCACCATCTGCGGGCTCTAACCTCAAGCTGGAAAGTGGTGAAATCAACCCCATGGGACTCCAGAATCCTCATGTTGTGCAGTCTGTCCCTGCACCTATCAATGAAGTCCTGAGCATCCTTACTCATCTCACCTCCAAAGGTCAGAGGGTGCAATCGGGTCCATCTGTCAAGTAGCTTCTGCGGATCACCGTCCGCAGCCGGTCTGAGCTCAGGGGCTGCTGGTTGTGCCCCACCCACCAGTAATGTGTCCGGAGTCTGATATACCGCCGCTGCATGACCTGCGGCCTGAGCAGTAGGGGTCTGAACTCCCCCTCCTGCCTGAGAGGTGGAAGGATCCTGTGATGACCCAAAAGGTCATCCTAAGTAATTCTAGCTAAATCTGTATTCTGAGGCCCCGAAAGCCTCCGTTAATCTCACCTCGATATGCGTGCGCAGCCCAGGCGTGTAGCTAGGAAGTCCTTATGTTGAAATTTAATGAAAATGGAATTTTATGATAATTAAATAAATAAAGCTGACTTCGGTCAACATTTTTGGTAAACGGACCCGGACCCATGATGTGACGGTCTCGAAGGGTCCGTAAGAAAATATGGGACTTGGGCGTATGCCCGGAATCAAATTCCGAGGTCCCAAGCCCGGGAAATAAATTTTTAAAGAAAATTGTTTTCTGAAAATGATAAGGACTTTTGAAAATGAATAATTATGTGAAAACCGTGTTACCGGGCCCACATTATGGTTACGGAGCCCGGAACAGGTTTAATATATGTTATGTGACTTATCTGTGAAATTTGTTGTAGAACGGACTTGGAATGACGTGATTCGTATTAAAATTGGAAAAGTTAAGCTTTATGAAGTTTTAAGAAATTTCTATGAGTTTTGAGGTTTAATTCCTTGTTTTGATGATATTTTGATGATTTAAAAGCTTGAACAAGTCCGTATGATGTTTTGGGAGTAGTGTGTGGTTTTGGTTTTGAGACCCAAGGGCTCGGGTGAGTTTCGGGTAGCTAACGGGGTGAGTTAAAGTGTAAAAATCTGGTGTTTTGATGATTTGCTGGTGTCTGGTGTAATACCCTTCACGAATGCGGCCAAAGGCTCGTGAACGCGAAGGGTAATTATTGTGTCCTGGGATTTTACTCTACGTCAACGCGTAGAGGAAGACGCGAACGCGGAGAGGAAGACGCGAACGTGGAGCACTGGACAGTGCTTCTACGCGAACGCATCCCTAGGGGTGCGAACGCGTAGTGTTAGGCTGGGGTCTGGGGGGGGCTGGGTAGTTTTTTCTTCGCGAACGCGTAGGCCAGTGGAGTCAAACCTACACGAACGCGTCCAAGGTCTCGCAAATGCGTAGGTCAGGTTAGTCAACATTTCGCGAACGCGGCCAGGGGCCCGCAAACGCGAAGGGTATTTTTGCCCAGTTATTAAAATACCCCAAAAAAGAATACCTTACGGGATTTTTCATAATTTTCACTTCATTCTTCTTCTCCAAGCCCCATTGAAGACCTCGAAGCCATCTTCTCCTCCATAACCATTTGGGTAAGTGTCCTTAACACCAATTTCTTCCATTTTCCTTCCCTAATCACTAGAACCTAGGCCTAAAATCATGAAAGCAAGGTAGGAATTAGGGTTTTTTGGGTAGAGTTAGGTTTATGGAATTTTTGGGAATTCAACCTCAATTTGGAGTCGGATCTTGAAACAAATTATATATTCTAACTCGTGGGGTTATGGGTGATCAGGTTTTGGTCCGAACCTCGATTTTGGACCAAGCGGGCCCGTGGTCGAATTTTAGTATTTTGGGAAGAATGATAGAAAATATATAATTAGGCTTTGAGGATTGAGTTATTGAATATTTATTGATGTTATTAAGTCAATTCTGTCAAGATATTATCGTTCCGGAGTTGGATTCGAGAGGCAAGGCTGTGATTGAGGCTTGACTTGCATTTTTGGAGCCGAGGTAAGTGTTTGGCCTAACCTTAGCTTGAAGGATTAGGTATAGAGTCTTATTTGCTATGTGTAATTCATGTCCAACGTATAGGCGGGGTGACGAGTGCCTATATGTTGCGGTCAAGCATGCCCGTGAGTCAATTCTGATGAATCATACCGTGTTCTTAATATTCTCTGTACTATGAGTAATTGGTGATTTAGAAGTGATACCTTGATGTTGTTTTATGACATGGGCAGTTATTGTGTTATTTGTTTCAATTGAGGCTTTTACTATTGAAATTGTATTTCTGATGCGAGGTTGGTTATAGCTGAGTCCCTTGCCGGGGACGATAGAATTTTATTGAGTATTTCCATACAATTGAGACTTCTTATTGTTTATTTTCACATTATATTGTTGCTTTTATATTATTTATCGCACGAGGGGACATGTCGTGCTTATTGTTTATTATTTATCTCACGATGGGATATGCCGTGTTGATCATTTATTATTTATCGCACGAGGGGACATGCCGTGTTGATCGTTTATTATTTATCACATGAGGGGACATGCAGTGTTGATCGTTTATTATTTATTGCACGAGGGGACATGACGTGCTGATTTTTTGTTATTTATCACACGAGGGGACATATTGTGTTGATCGTTTATTATTTATTGCACGAGGGGACATGTCGTGCTGATTGTTTATTATTTATCACATGAGGGGACATGCAGTGTTGATCGTTTATTATTTATTGCACGAGGGGACATGCCGTGTTGATCGCTGATTATTTATTGCACGAGGGGACATTCTGTGCCAAGTGACTGTGAGATTATGCACGAGGGGACATGTCGTGCCTTTTGCTGTTCATTATCTGTCCTGAGACGTTAAATTCTTGCTTTTATTACACTTCAGTTATTACCATGTTCTACTGTGCTAGCATTTTGTTGCCCTTTTAACCCCAGCATGTTCTCCCCGTATCTGTCTTACTTGCTTATTTTCGTCGATATTTTCCTGTTATTATATAGAATTGCACAGGTACATATATTGTTGTCGGTCCTAGCCTCGTCACTACTTCGCCGAGGTTAGGCTCGGCACTTAGTCAGTACATGGGGTTGGTTGTACTGATGCTACACCTGCACTTCTTTATGTTGAGCAGACTACGCAGCCGGACCTGGTGGTCACTGACGGTCGGAGCATTCCATCAGTTCATACAGGAGACATCGAGGTAGACCCGCAGACATTCGTGGGCATTGGCGTCACCTTCTACCCTTCACTTTCAGCTATGTCTTATCTTATAGTTCAAAGACAATCATATGTACTTATTTTCAGTCCTTTGTTTTAGTAATCTCTTAGACAGTTCGTGAGTATGTGACACCAGTTCTAGGATTTGTATATGGTTTTTATTTTGAAGTTGCTATATTTTTTTTGGTAATCTGTTAACCTTCATATTGTTGATCATCGATGCCTTAGTTATCTTGTTCGTTTTAGTTGTTAATGAGTTTTGTCTAGCGGGTTCAACGTTAGACGCTGACATGGCCCGAAGGTGGGATTTCGGGTTGTGACAAGTTGGTATCAGAGCCCTAGGTTTTTAGGTCTCACAACTCATGGAAAAACTTGGTAGAGTCTAAGGGATCTGTACAGACACGTCTGTACTAATCCCCCAAAGGATGCAAAGTTAGGAATAACTTAACATCTTTCATTCTCTGTCGTGCCAGTTAAATTCTAAATACTAATTGAGTCTCTATTTTACTCTCTCGCAGATGGCGAGAACGCGCGCTTCCTTATCGACCAACCAGCAACTTGATCCTCCTATTGCAGCTCCTACGAGGGGCCGAGGCAGAACTAGAGCAGCAGCTCCAGTAGAGGACCCACTGGTAGATTTTGCCGGTGAGGTTCCTACTCAGACAATCCCAGTTGGACCAGCTCAGGTCCCAGAGGGGTTCATTACCACCCCAATGCTTTAGGACGCTCTACTCCGCTTATTGGGACTCATGGAGAGTGTAGCTCAGGCTGGTCTTCTTCCTACTGCACCAGTTGGATCTCAGGCTAGGGGAGGGACCCTGACTTCTGCTATTCACATGCCAGAGCAGTTTGCCACTCAGTTCCAGACTCCGGCACCTCAGACAGCCGGAGTAGTTCAGCCGGGTATTGTGGCACCGGCAGTTGAGGGAGCACCTATGTCAACTGACGCTCTGTGGCGGTTGGATCGGTTCACCAAGTTATTCACTACCACATTTACTGGTGCACCATCAGAGGATCCCC